>JAXGGA010000237.1:0-277109 GCA_038373865.1 Uloborus plumipes
CAATTCACAACCTTTTCTTCTTCGCTTATGATAGATCCCTGTTAATAGTAGTAGCTTATGGGATGGCCTCTGCCTCTGTTAGTAGGTCCCATTGCCTGATCCTGGCACTGGTTCTGCCATTTTTGTCGACAGTTTTACAAGAATGAGTTTTTAATTTCATTTTGGGCGCCTTTTCAGTCCATATTCTATTGACTAGAGACCCCTAGGATCTCCTTTAGAGGGCCATTATTTAAATGCCTGTTTCCAGGCCTGATTAAGATATCACTGGGCTCTAAGCCAAATACTTTTTTGGGGCCCCTTGTACTGAAATTTTACTATGTTAGTCATAGGATAAAACAAATTAAGGCATTGATTACAGAAAGTTTAGCCATTTGCGAGCCCCTAAACTGTGGGGGCCCTAGGCTATGGCTTAGTTGGCCTATTCAGTAATCAGGCCCTGCCTGTTTCTATGACCTAAATAAAACACTCAACTTTTTTTTCATCAAATGACATGCTTTACTTAACTACCCACTTTCAAATCTTGTATGAACCCCTCTTGAAGATTTTTCCTTTGTTCTTCGTTATCATCAATAGCCATAAATTTAGCATCCTCTGCAAAAACATTGTCCTGAAAGCTTTTCACTAATATAATTTAAAAAAATAATTAACAACGGGGGGGGGGGGGGACATGCCCCTGCCCAAGGGACAGAATTAATTTAAATATCTTATTAAATTTTTTTTATTTATTTCTCCATAGAAAAATAAAAAATAATAACATAAATACACTCACAAACAAAGCATACCGTAAAATGGGGTGTATAGGAACAGCAGGCTTAATCGGAACAAAACTTCCCGACCGTACAAAGAAATTCTTCATAAATATACTATTGGGTATTTTTTGCCATTAATTTTTTTTTTAGAAAGGTAAGATCATCAGAAGTAGGAAAAAATTACTTTTGTCAATCTGGCAACGTTATTGACTTATAAGGAGGACTGCACGTGGAATGCTAGAAAACATCATATTTTCATGGACTGCAAAACTTCATATGCAAGTACAAACCTTCTTATAATTTAAACCTAAGAGTGGTATGTTTCAATTATGCATGTATCTGAGCAACTGAATACCACATTAGAATTTACATTTTTTTAAAAATTGTGTCATAAAAATGAAGAATACTGAAAAATGACATAGGAAAAAAATTTGCGGGGTGTATCGGAACAATTGGTTCTGTTATTCTAGTTCAAACTTATTTAAAGGAAACTGTTTGAAAAATCAAGATTCTAAACCCAATTTCTCTAGTCAAGACAAGAACGAGGATTTATTACTGTTTATCTCTTCTCGTGAGCAACTAGATCTTAGAATGATAGAAAGTTGCAGATTTAAAAAGATTTTTGCTCCAGGAGACTTCTTTTTACCTAAAATACATGGAGAAAGTCATTACAGACTTTATGTAGCAAAAGTCCAGCACACAGACAGTGATGAATAAGTGGGAAAATCTTACAGGACAATCCCCAAAATCCAGAGATTTCAAGAAACTAAAGAAAAGGCAGTGCTCATCCTAGAAGATGTTATGAAAAATCTTAAGCCAAGCCACAACTGCTAGTTTTAATGCCAAGTACATATTTGTGGACGATATGAGTGACTTCAATTTTTGTTAAAGCTTTGTATTTTAATTCAAAAGCATTTCTGAAAATTAATTTAAATTTTTCTTAAGTTCAAAATTATTTTTAATTTACTGGTAAAGAAAATAAACTTTTATTTGACAGTAACTATCAGTTCTTATTCTCCCCCATCAATATTACTCATGTTTGTGAGACCTATTACAGGTTAAATTGAAAAAAAAATTTTTTTAACATGTGTTCCGATTGACCCCTATCAGCGGTGTGATTCGGAGCACCTCTAAATGCCTATATATATGAATAATAACTGTTCGAAATGTTTTGTCTTTGCTTGGAATATCAAAAGCAAAGCAAGACCGAAGTTTTTACCCAAAAAATCAAATAAAAAAAAATCTTTTAACTACTTTTTTTACAAGTAAAGCTGAAAAGTGTTCCGATTCACCCCATTTTACGGTATTTGAACAAAATAATTTTGCAATAGGATTGTGGAGTAACGGGACGTGTAACTCGTGATTCTGCGTGAATTCCTTTTTGGCCATTTGGAGGCTGTGACAAAAAGGCCAACCTCAGCAGTGCATAGGGTTTTGGGCACGAAAAGTCAACAGTCAGTCCGTCGATGTCTTACAAAGTTTCGTAGTGGAGATTTGGCGATTGAATAGAAACCAAGAGCTGGTCGTCCTATGAGGTGTGATATGGACTGTTTGCTGCAAAACTTGAGACTCTATTAAAGTCAAAGGTACAACAACTTGCAAATGAGCCCTCTATAGTTCTACAGAATATATTTTCCACCGTTTGGTGGCAAATGGACATGGTGAAATGCTTGAAACATGCGTACCACATTCGCTAACAAAGGCGCAACGGTTACGGTGCCTGGGAAAGTGCAACTCGCTACAGAAACGCAAGGTTAGTGACCCACTCTTGCACTGTATCCTCACTAGATGAAAAGCATGTGTTTTACTGCAATCTCAAGCTTAACGCACAGTGACTGCATAAAAATAACCTGTGAAACCGATTCCCAAACCAAGCTTCTATCCACAACAGGCGCGGATTCAGAGGTGGGGTCATGGGGGTTATGACCCTCCTTAACCGACCCATTATAGCAAAACATTGCATTTTTGGGACGTATATTACGAAAAAATTGCCAATTCCCCATTTTTCCACAAAAATTACACTTTGACCCACCCCTTTCCGAAAATGACCCCCTCCTTAACCAGAAGCTGGATCTGGCCTTGATCCACAGCAGATCTTCTTCTCTGTTTGGTGGTCTGTCAAGACCTTGGCCCTTTGATAAGTTCCCTTAGCGCGTCCAGACCATTAATACGAATGTGTACTGTCGTCATTTGAACGAATAACACATGAAACTAATAAAACCACCAGCACAAGCAAGGACCGATTTAGACACATGTATGCCCCAGGGCACTGACAAATATGGTGCCCCCCCCCCAACGCCACAAAAAAAAACTTTTTTGATTTCAATACTTATTATATTTATATGAAGGCTAAATTTGGAATTTATTTCCATGAACAAGGTTTTTTTCTTTTTTTTTTTGTCAGCTATTAAATAAAGAAACCCTTAAAAATCCTTTAGCTGGAGTCCAGGAACATGGTTTCCTTTAAAATAAAAAAATAAATAAAAAGACAGAAATTTGGACCGTTGATTTTGAGACTGTTTTGTTGCCCGGGCTCGGGCCCCAGATGCCCTGCCCTAAATCAGTCCCTGAGCACAAGTCAATAGAGGTTCAGTCCTGTACTCATGCAAGAGTGATCAAGTTTTGATGTCTCAATTGGTGGCCGGTAAAACATCCAGGATTTGGATATGAGTTTCTACAGCATTAACATTATTCTCTGGACTTGGCTCTGATCAACTGCCAACAGTCGGGCAGGTTTGTGAGGGAAAACAGTTCCCGAAAGAGGATACTATAGGGAGCTTTGGACTTTGGCACAACCAATGTGACAAATAGACCTATAAGTCTGACTTCGGGGGTTTGCAAAATTTTTGAAAAATTGGTTAAAGTCAGGATTATGAAATTTTTGGGAACAAATAATCTGTGGCTAATTTGCAATATGTTTTCTCTAAAGTAAATCTTGTGCTACTAGTTTATTACATTTTTATGATAAATTAGGCCACAGACACAAGGTTGGCTTTAGACAGTAAAAAGTTTGTAGATATTGTTTACATAGTTTTTCAAAAAGCTTTTGATGAGGTACCGCATGTTGCTTTACTCAGTAAATTAGCTAATATAGGAATAGGAGATAAAATTTCAACTAAGGTTGGAAAATTGGCTGACTATACAAGAACAAAGGATAGTTTTAAGGGGAGATCATTCTGATTGCAGTAAGGTTTTAAGTGGGGTTTCTCAAGGATCAGTTTTAGGTCCCCTTTTATTTATTATTTTTATAAATGGTATTCAAAAAATATTTTTGAAAGCATGAATTGTTTTGCTGATGACGTCAAAGTCATGGAGATTGTAGAAAACAAACAAGTTTGCAGATATGTGGGGTATGACAGTAAAGGTTGGGAAATGTCAAGTTCTACATTTAGGTCATAGAAATAAGCATACAAGTTATTAATTTCGGGGTTCAGTAGTTAGTCAGGCAGAAAATGTTATTGATCTGGGTGTCTTGATAAATCAGGACCAGTTTTGTCTGCAATGCATCATAGGGGTGCTCCGACAGGATGCTTGGGTTTATCTAATAGATATGTTTCAGACAAATCTAAGAAGGTTCTTCTGCTTTTATATAGACCTTTTTTGGAGTAAGCTGTACAGTTTTGGTCTCCTTATTTTAAGAAAGATATATAAAGTTATTGAAAAAGATGAAAGGAGCTCTATTAGGTTAGTAACTGGGTTTTCTAATTTAGATTTTGATTCCATGCTTAGAAAATTTAATGTGTACAATCTTGAGCAAAGGAGAGTCAAAGGGACATGATTCAGTTGTTTAATTCATCAGAATGAAAGACGTTAATAGATTAAATTTTTATATTTAAAGCAGAACGGGGGGTATTGTTTTTAGCTGTTCAAATCTCAGGATAGCCTGGAGATTAGGAAAAAGTACTACTTTAGTTAGGCTGTGGGGCACCTGTAACAGCTTACCAGAAGAAGTTGTTATTAGTCAGGGAGTTGATTGTTTTAAGCGAGCCACAAATCTTAATTGGGGGCTATAAATGGATTAGGACCAGCCTGGCTGGGCTCAGAGCCTGTTGCTAATCGTCACATTTGTATTTGTAGCACTTAGGTTATAAGATTTAGTAGGAGAGAGGAAGCACATTTGATCAGGGGCGCACGATAATTTAATTTTCCCACACTTAAAAATATGAAAATTATGAGATAGTCGTTTTCAATGACTGCACTAAGATCTATTTCCCGGGAAAATTTGAAGAAATTGGCCATAAAATTTTCTCATTTATGTGGATCAAGCAGTTTTTAAGTTTGATAGTAATTTATGCTAGATTTTTTTTTTTAATGCTAATTATACATCTTTATATTTTTATCATGAGCACTCTCTTCAGATACTTGAGGTTGATATGCAGGTTCCTGTAATTATATTATGCAGTTCAGCTTTTTTCTTTGTAATTTTCAAATTTTTTCTATTCAATAAATTCAACAAATATTCTTTATTTTCTTTCTTTTATAGTGCAAGTAGAGAGAAAAGCTAGTTGTAAAAATGGATTTTGTATAAACCACGCTTTTGTAATTTTCGATCTTTAATTTCTTCAATAGCATTCTCTCTTCCTTTTTAGTAGCTTCAAGAGAAGTAATATGATGATAATTCAATATATCAATTTCTTTCCAAAGTAAGAAATCTCGCATTTAGGGCAACGTTTCATTCGTTTTTGCTTCAATAGCTTTCGCTTTCCTCCTTTTCCGCTCTATTTAATCAACAATTTTCACTTTGTATGCCTTGCTACATTCGACGTTTGTGTTTCAAAATGGCGTTAAGTCTTTTTTTTTCTATTTTTGTGACAAAATGCTATTTTGATGTGAAGATATATAAATAAAATTAAGGAAAATATAACTTTCCCTGTAATCTAAAGATGATAAGCACAATATATTATATGCTTTAAAGAATCCTAACTGTAGTTTTTTATGTATAAATGAAAACGAAAAAGATGATTTAATCCCCCTTTTTTTGAAGGGGGGGGGATAAGTCATTTCAAGGGGAATTAAACCCTTTTTTGGGGGGGGGGGGGGGTAAGGAAAATATAGGTTTCCGTTTAACCTGAGGATGATAAGTACAATATATTATATGTTTTAAAGAATCTCAACTGTATAGTTATTTACTTATAAATAAAAACGAAAAGGATGACTTAACCCCTTTTTGGAAGGAAAAATACTACAGTACTTCCCCCTTTTAGAAAAAAATAAATAATAGAATGATGGAGATACTATCTAGAACTTATAGTTTCTTCAAAACACTCATTATTTTTTTTTTTATTATTTTGCTTATTTTATATAGTTTTTAGATTTTATCAAAGTCGTAGTGGAAAATTCTTTAAAGGAGTGTTGATGCAAAAAATACAAAACTTATATTTATAAATAAAGTTTAGACAGCAAAATAAATACATAGTTGATTTGAAAATGGAAAAAAAAAAAAAAACATTTTTGAAACAAAAAAAAAAAAGCAATTTTAACATGCATTGTTGGATTTAATTTTCAGTGACATCCCCTTTTCATCCCCCAATGGGTTTTATTTCAGAAGGGGCCCAGGATTTTTTTTCTTATGCTCTCTCCGTGAAACGAATCACTTGATCACAAGGCACACTGCAAATCCCTTTTGGTACAAAACTTGTGAGTGGCTTTTATGAAAGAAAATATAAATTTTCCCCTCTGTTTCAATACGCTTAATGTTGGAACTTCTACTTTTTGTAAATACCACTGTTAGACATATACTGCTTTTTCCATTCAAAAACTCTATTTTTTTTTGTTAAAATTTTGGTTAAATTCTTTTGGAAGTAAGCTCTTCGTCTGTCGAAGGAAATTTGCGATCTCGTGTCGAGTTTTGTAATTTTGCAAATAATAGTAATAATAATGATAATTAAAAAAAGTGAATAAATAAATACATAGTATATTAAAAAAATTAAAAACCTTTTTAATGTAGGATTATTATTTTTTTTCTGTTTCTTAAACTGGAGTATTACTGCAATATTGGAAATAAGAATCATTGTAATTTAAGCGTTTTCTTATTTAGTGTCATTGAGTGGGTTAACTTCAATTGACTCAACCGCAAACGATGAATGTTTCACACGAGCGCATCTATAATTTAACTTTTGTATGTAGGTGGAAGGGGTGATTCTAACACCTCTTGCATGTATACAAACTACTGTTTTAGGATTGGCAATTTTGTTGAAACCAAGCTTCTTGGGATCTTGTCCCCCGCCCCCTTCCTACTCGCTGCGACACTGATATTTTAGTATCTATTTTATCTCCGTAAAACTCCTTTAGTCTATAAAACTACGATAGCGCTGTGTAAACAATTCACATTTTATGCAAAACTGACGCACAGCTTTTCGAATATAAGCTGGCCCAAGTAAAACCGTATTTTTTTCTTTTATTATTATTATAATTATTTACAAAGAAATAATTAGTAATCTTTTTTTAAGACTTTGTTTTCAAGGTCTTTATTAAAATATTTGCCAAATTCGCAATTTTGTTTACAAATATTTTTATAGCTATATTTTTATAGCTATATAGCTATAGTTTTGTTTAAAAAAAAAATATTGCGTCACCATTTACGTCAGTACAAAATGATAGCATTGTTATCTTGACGCCCTTTTTTTGCTTCATTGGACGTGAGCTTTTTCATAATCACATAAGTTTGTTATTTTCAATTTTGTTTTGGTGACATCTTTTATTTTCCTTCGTTTTTGTTTGATTCTCTGTCTTTGTTGAAGGTTTCTTTTTTTTTTGTTCATTTGTTATTCGTCCCCCCCCCCCCAATCTTGATCAAGGTTCTTTGTCTTAAAGCCCAGAAATTTGCTTGTTTGTTTTTTTCCTTACTTGATTTTGACGAATTATTATTCATCAAATGCTTATCGACTACAGAGTTGTTTGAGTGATCAGTGTGCGTTTTTTCGTTCAATGCATTTGTAATTCGTTTTTTTTAAATAAATCTTGATCAATTTTCTTAATTTCAAAGCTCAGAAGATCGTAATTTTTACACTCCATTTGCTTGTTTGTTTTGTTCCTTACTTTCTTTTGATGGTTTATCACGCATCAAATGTTTATCAACTATTGAGTTCTATGAGTGGTCACTGCACATGCACAGTACGCACAATATTGCGTCAAAAAAAAAAAAAAATGCTTTGATATTTCTGGACAAAAAGTTATATGGGCGATTCTCTGTAAACTCGTCATTTTTCACACGAAATTTGTCCGGGCACGGTTTTTTGAAATGTTCGTATAATTATAATACTATTGCTCAGAAAATAAATCTATTACTTTGGTTTGAAAGAGGGCCAATTGAAGTTTGTGTTTTTCTGATAAATCATGATAGGGGGTAAGTCCCCCGCCTGGTATAACTAGGCAGGGGACTGTGCCAGATGACTGTGTTTTTGCTCTTTGTTGCGTAATATCTGCAAAACTATTGGACCATAATTCGTTACGAAACTACCTATAAATTTAGGCACAAATCGTGGAAATAATAACTAATATGTTTAATAATTAAATTAATTGACATTAATGAAATCACTTCCCAGAGGACTTTTCGCAACGACCCTGATGCATACTTTCATCGCAAATGTAGCTCTCAAACTAAGCAAAGTAGCGTTTCAACACCGTTCTCGGCGATTTCGGTAAATTCAAACTGATTACTTTAAACTTCATACCAAAAAGAATTTGCAAAAGTTATAGATTTTTCGTATTACAGCTTTGAATTGGTTGCAGGGGATTGTTTGAAAAAACTCCGGACAGAATGTACATGACAATTTTAAGTTTTAGAAATACGTAATTATACCTTATTTCATAAGAAAAATATAGCTTCATTATTCTATTTTTAGACATTAATTACCAAATTTATGTAGTGTTAATAGGTTTTTTGAAATACTATCTTTAACAGTTAGACGATGGGATTGGGACAGCCAGGGGACTGTGTTTTTGGCGCTTAGATAATTTCTAGAAAAAAAATAAATAAATTGTTATCACTCCAAATACAATTGGGCCACAAAGTATTAATGCTTTACTTGTATTAAGAGCGATAATTACTTTATTACACTTTATTATTTTTAAAATAATCGTTCCGGACAGCCAATTACCAGTTTACAGAGAATCGCCCATATACAATTTCGAGTGTCAAAAAGACAAAACTATAGAACTGAGCTGGAAAATTTAGAGATTTTACTGAAAATACAAATTATGCGAAAAATCATGTACGGACAATTATAAGTTTCACGTGTTTGCATCTGTGCGTACTTTTAAGTGGCATTAATTTTTTAATTTTTTGAAGGTCAAAGAATGGATTCAAAAGTAAATTTCGATTGTGAAAATGTATTGATAGTCCTGCAGCACCTAATATTGTCGTTTTTTTGTTTTGCTGTATTGTGAAATTGATGTTGCGGAGCAATTTTCTGTCCTATGTCAGCTTAGCTTACGTGGCTCAGAAAAACCTGATCTTGACATCGTTCAATCTTCGTTTTCATTAAGCGTAGTTACAGTGTTGTAATCAGCGGCACCCCAGGCTAAAATTTTTGAGAGGGCAAAAGATCTCAATTTGCCGAATGAAAATCTTATTTTACCGAATCATAAAATACGTTATCTTACATGCATAGCAGTAGCATCTAATGAGAAATAACTGTAGGCGTCATTAAACATTTTTTAAAAACGCTTAAAAAAAGCAAAAAATCATAAATGTTGCAGTTCTGTTTTTAAATTTGCCGAATCGTCAGCAAATTTTGCCGAATAAGGATTTTTTGGGAGGTCATAGTGACCTCCTATTGAAGCGCCTCTGATTATGAGACGTATGAATGTCTATCCTTCTCACCAAGCTATTTGATCAAAGGTGGTAATGAATGGTTTATGAAGAAGAAACATTGGATAAAAAACACCTGTTGCACATTTTACTCTCTTGTGCGTGTGTCATGTTTTGATCTACATTCAAGTAATTTTAAACGCGGATAGAATAGATTCTAAAGGTTCGAACTGGGACATTCTCTTCCAATGCATTCCGTTTTTATTTACTGGAAAGTAAAATATGCTGGAAAGGAAACTGGAATGTAATGTAAGTTTTGTTAAATACTACCACAAGATGCTTAAAATTACATACCCATCTTATAAAATAATGGGAATAAACTAGAACCATTGAAAGGTATACATATTTTCGAAAAAATAATGTAAACCACGTAAAGATTAGTTCGTTTTGGCATTTTTACGCTTTATTTTAGAAGCTAGAAGTACAATTACATTTCAGTTTCGTTTATTCTTTGTTGAATTCTGCTTTCAATTGTCTACATTCATTTGTTTCCGTTGAGTGGAAATGCATTTGCCAAATACTTCTAGTAGCGCATTTTTCAAAAAGAATGTATTCAACTCCATAAAAGGCAAACTAAACGTACTGATAAGCATTATTTGTATGTGAATTACTGTGTAAACATAGAACGTGTATTCCGAGACACATATAAGAAATTTATCCTCCATTGTATTCTAAGACTTTACAAGTAAAATATGAGTGAGGACGGATATTCGAGTCACTATTTCCATCTCGGTTTGTCACGTTGCTTCCTTGAGCAAAATAGCTAACTGCTCGCCTTCGTTTATTGCTGTTGATAAATTGTGGCGTGAAATATTGTCATTTATAGGAAGTGGAGAGGAAGCATTTGTTTAGCAAATGTTTCTTATGACTTTTTTTAGACTTCAGTTTGAGGTAAAGTGAACTGTTTTTGAAAATGAAATTTAAACCTTTTTTCAACGTCTAATATATTTGTAGTTGAGTGTCATTGATTTGAGGTTTTGAAAAGATTTTTTTTTTTATATCGTCTGATAAAATTAAGAAATGGTTATAAATTCTAATCAACTGAAGAAGATAATTATAAAATAAATTTTTATTTATTCATTTATAGAAATAAAAAGTTCTAACTTTTGATCGTATGTAGTGGTGTACTTTTTTTATTTACTTCTAAGAGGTTTTTAAAACACTGAATGGTCTCGAAAAAAGCAAATTATAAATAAATCGTATATTAGTAAATCATGAATATAATTTAGTGATGTGCTTCTTGGTTGATCACAGACATAAAAGTTGTTTCATTGTTTTCCCTTGACATCGTAGACATTTTTTTAAAATCGTCTTATTCTTTATTTAGATTTCCAGTTTTAAAGTTTTTTTTTTGCACAAAATTCTGAAGAGCGAGTCTTTAAATGTGTCCGAACTAAAATATTCAAGCAAAATCTTTAACTTCAGCAAATTGACTATAAAACTTCTACAGTCAAAACTTCTACAAAAAAGTTCTACAGTCTTGTTGAGAGATTGTAGACTAGTTCTATACAATCTCTCAGCAAGATACTTCGTAAATCTTACAGTCTTACTCTACATAAATTATATGCGAAAAGTTTGTCAAACATAAAATTTAGCAATACAATACTATTTCTGAAATGTAGTCTTGAAACTGTGCTTCTAAAGATGGACCTAGGGCAGGACTCAATACTCCTTTAAAGCACTAGCCTAAAAGCTGCGTTTAAGATTTTAATTTTGATAAATTTCCTGGGGTGAACTTCTGGACCCCCCCCCTCTCTTCTAAATGTGCTTATAATGTAAAAATGTACTTATTACCAGGGCTGTTGTGTTTATTTCTTTCTTTCCTTATACACGGTGGAGATGAATGGCAAAGAAGGGACTCTTCTTTTAAAGGACCTTTTCCTACCGAAAAAGTAGCAAAAGAAAATAATTTCTTGTACACGAGGGAGGAAAAAAAAATTTCGAAGCTATTTTTGCTGGCTATGGTTTGCTTTTATGGCTGGAAGCGATTGAGAAATTATACGCGCTTTATCGTGTATTCCTTTATTCATTTATCTTTTCATATATTTGGAGAAAAAGATTCTTAAGAGTCAAATAGAAAACATTTCAGTAGGAAACGATTTCAATTATGATTGTGCTCCCTGTATTGGGCAAAATAATAATTTTCCCCTTATATTTGAAAATAGAAATTTTTCTCCGAAAGTGAAAAATATTATTTCATCACTAATTTTATTTCAAAAAGATTTTTCTCTCCTTCTGTACAGCAATTTTCAAAACAAATTTCCAGTCTGCTCATTTTAAAGAATGTAAGTTATCTTAATTTCTTCACTTTGGCCTGACGTTCCCCAACTTTCGAAAAGATTAGAGTATGCTAGGTTTTGTGCTTTCCATGATTTATTTTTGAACATATATATGGGCAATTCTCTGTAAACTGGTAATTTGCTGTCCGGACCGAGTATTTTAAAAATAATAAAGTGTAATAAAATAATTATCGCTCTTAATACAAGTAAAGCATTAACACTCGGTGGCCCAATTGTATTTGGAGCGATAACAATTAAATTTTTTTTTCTAGAAATTATCTAAGTTCTAAAAACACAGTCCCCTGGCTGTCCCAATCGTATTGTCTAACACTTCAAGGTAATATTCCAAAAATCCTATCAACACTACATAAATTTAGCAATTATTATCTAAAAATAGAATAATGCAGCTATATTTTTTTATGATATAAGGTCTAATTACGTATTTCTATAACTTAAAAGTGTCATGTAAATTCTGTCCGGAGATTTTTCAAACAGTCCCCTGAGTCAAATTCAAAGCTCCAATAGAAAAAATCTGTTACTCTTGCAAATGTTTTTTGACATGAAGTTTAAAGCAATCAGTGTGAATTTGCTGAAATTGCTGAGAACGGTGCTGAAACGATACTTGGTTTAGTTTGAGAGCCACATTTATGATGAAAGTATGCATCAAGGTCGTTGCGAAAACAGTCCTCTGGGAAGTGATTTTATTAATGTCAATTAGTTTAATTATGAAACATATTAGTTATGTCCACGATTTGTGCCTAAATTTATAGGTAGTCTCGTAACTAATTATGTTCCAATAGTTTTGCAGATATTGCGCAACAAAGAGCAAAAACACAGTCACCTGGCACAGTCCCCTTCCTAGTTATACCAGGCGGGGGACTTACCCCCTATCGTAATTAATCAGAAAAACACAAGTTTCAATTGCCTCTCTTTCAAACCTAAGTAATAGATTCATTTTCTGAGTAATAGTAAAATAATTATACGAACATTTCAAAAAACCATGCCCGGACAGATTTCATGTGAAAAATGACAAGTTTACAGAGAATCGCCCACATACATGTATATATACATGTATCTTGATAAATTATATTCTAATTTTTCCTCCCCCTGACTTTCGAAAATTTACATACTGCGCCATCTATTGCTGAAGTTTTACCGGACACTCAGGCTATTTTGTTAATTTTCAGGGCAACTCACTCATTTGCGTGGAGTCAACAGTGATCCATGCTTTGGATTCAAGCCGACTTTTTTTGAAAATCTTTTCTGTGTGCGTTTAGTTGCGAAATTTCTTAATAGAATTGTGGTTTTTCACATTAATGATCAGTTTCTTTCTTCTTATGATGACATTAATTTATGCATGTAATCTTTGAGAAGAATAATACTGAAGGAAAATAGCTTATTTTGTTTCTTTTGTTAATAGTAGTTTGACTTTTTTTAGCACGTGATGCAAAATTGGCAGCTTGCGTTGCTTTCTTTTGTCTCCCTAGCCGTGGCATTCTATTGTACTTCGTTTTTACGCCAGACCTGAAATAAGTCGCATTTTAGCCATTAACAGTTCCAACCAAAGCAAATCTGTCACTAAGCCTTTTTTTTTAGCCCCCCGGGACCCAAAATTTGTCTTCTAAAATAGACTTGGAGAGCATCATGAGAGATGTTTTGTTTTTTCCCCCGAGTTTAATTCTCTTTACTCCATATAGTTTCTTTTTTTAATTTTAAAAGCTTTTTCTTGACATTTAGACGCTAGAAGATTTTGCCTCAACCATTTGATATCAGCTTGATTTGATTTAAATTTAGACTTAGAATTTTGATTTTAAACTCGTGAAGAGTTAGGTGCACTGAAAACAAAAGCAAAATATTTCTTCTCCTCAGTACGATTAAAATGTTGTACTTAACGTACGATTGAAATGTGGAGCTACAACAAATCAATTCATATGCAAATTTTCTCATAAATCCATACAGTATAAAAAAAAAAAAGCTCGATTCATTTCAAATTTCTAAACGCTGTATGTACCTTTTTGTTTGTCTTACTTATCCTTATACTTATCCTACTTTTCAGCTCATAATCTTAGAAAACATATGTATTGGACATTTTTACGATTTAGTTTTTCTTCGTAAAGGACAGTCGCGGGTTGAATAGGATTAGCCCCTTATGCAGGCCCGTCATTTCGGGTTTCAGGGGGGGGTGAATTGCCCCTCTGAATTTGGAAAATCAATGCATTTACATGTCAGTAGGCGTGGTTTTTGCCATTTTTTTTGGCAAATTTACATTGTATATACACCCTTTGCCCCCCCCCCCTGAAAAAATTCGAAATGACGGTCCTGCCCTTATTCCTCATTAAACCCTATGAAATCAACATAATTTGATTTAATTTTAAACTTAAATTTTAGATTGTAAACTTGTGAAGATGTAGGTTCACCTAAAATATCGACAAAATATTTCTTCTCCTTGGTGCTCTTGTCACAGTTTAACAATCTGCCCGTCTTGTAATTTATGAAAACTTTTGTTCTTTTTAATGCATCGTTTCATGAATTTCAATGTACGATTGAAATATCGAACTGAAACAAATCAGTTCCTTCTAAAAATACCATAGAAATCCGTGCAATATTGCTTTTGATAAACTTATTTTTTTCTTTATTTGTTCTTTAGTTGAAAATAAATAAAATATTTAACTCGCTTTAAGAGTTTGCATTTGAAAAACTTTAATTAAAAATTTTTTAAGCGTTAAATCGTTAAGCGTTAAGGTGAGAAGGGACTTTCAGATGAGCAAAAAATGGTCAAAAAATCGGTTCTTCTTTGATGATATTTCTAAAAACTATATGATTGAAATACATGTTATTGCTATTGTAAATAAATAGCTTTACCTTATTTGTGGTGAATTTGTATTCAAAACTAATTTAATAATGAAATATACAACAGTAAATGTTGATTTTCTCAAAACATAATTTTACGCGTGTTTACAAATTTCATACTGCTCCAGTGTAAAAAATTATTATTTAAATTTGCTAAAAATTTTTTGCCATGTACTTAAGAGGTTTTTTAACATTTTGTTGGGAAGGAATTTTCTATTTTACTAGCTGTGTTGAATATATTTGCTATGTTTTATTGAAATATGGATATCTTTCACAAAAAAAAATGTAAATTTTAGTTTGTTTTTTTTTCTTTAATTTTTGCCACAATATATAGAAAAAGTACTCCCAATATTTCACTTTCTGGTGTTTTATGTTCCACATTTTGCTTGTATTTTATCATTTTGATGAAATTTCAGGCGCTTGGAATAAAAAAGAAAAATCGTTAAAATTCAAATTTTAAATTAAAAAAAAAAAACAAATTTTAAAATATTTCAACGAAAATTTTTATATGTGTTAGTTTTTGCAACATATAGCTATGCTGCAAATTTCAAAGAAATTCATTGAAAATTGCTAAAGAAAAAAATGATAGCCCCTTGTCGCCTTAAGTTTGCAATTTATATTTTAGACAGAAATTTTTTTTAAACATATAATGCGAACATTATTGTCTCATATAGAGCTTTAATTATACAGGCAGTTTTTCTGTCCATCTCAATTATTTTCTTCAAATATAAACGTGCTAAATTAGGAAAAATGCATAGAAAAAAAATCATTACAAATGTTGTTGCTCCTCAGTTAACAGAATTCGATATAATTCTGTTTGTTATTGAGCATTTTTTAAAAACATTTTTGCCGTGGTTTTACCTGCTATAAGAGGTTTCGAGGTTTTGTAACTCGTTTAACGCTGATTCTTCAACATATTTCAATGTCAAGTGAAACACGGAGGCTTATGTATGATATTGTAGAAAGGAAAGTCCATTTTGATCTCTGAATAAATATTTGAACATTCTCTGTAAATTTGACAAGGTTAGAGTAAAAAAGCCTTTTTCTTTCTTTCTTTCTTCCCTTTTCTTTTTTGTTTTATTTGCGATCGTGATTACGATCGAGATGATATTTTGATTACAAATTGACTGATTAAGATTCCGATTACATCATCGGATTACACAGAGAGTTTAAATATTCAAATAACATTACTCAAAAACGTACTCGTTTACGCGATTACTCCAAGCCTGATTTTTTTTTTTTTTTTTTTGTCGTATGCCAGCCAGGCTGGCAACTTGGGTGCGCCGCTTCACTTTTCCAATTGTACCGTTATTAGGTGTGCAACTATTAAAAAAAAGTTACTCATTTGAAGCCAACGTATATATGTGCTACATAAGGAAACAAACGTTAAAAGAATAATTAAACACTACCTAATATAAAAATACTATGCAATTAAATTATGTTTTTAGTACCAATGATACAAAATAGTAAAAACGTTACAAAAATATGACGAATCATATTATTTACTTAGATTAGTAACTATTTTAAATCATTAAAAAAAAAAAAGAAGGTTTGACTCATTTGAAACCTACTTACCTACCTATTACATAAGAAAAAAAAGTCAAAAGAATAAGAAAACAATACCCTATATAAATATACTATGGTTTTAAGTTATGTGCTTAGTTAGGGGTGCATAACCTTTTTCAGCGAAGGGCCACATACGTAACCAGAGCTCTATTGAAGGGCTGCATGCAAGTCCATCATTTGGAGGGATCATGAAGGGTAATTGTATAGTTCACTACTGCAAAAATAAGAAGAAATATCATACCCTGAAAGCCGATGCTAAAAGATTGCTGAAAAATTACAGGTAAACCCCGCAGTTACACTTTACACGTGACGTCGAAAAAACACAGAAAATTATGTCAAAATGTCAAAGCGTTTAACATTCATAAGTCAAATCAACAGATTTTTCAACATTCAAGTTGAAAACATAGGCCTTGAGCAAATGAAGTATTAAAAAATATAATGTTTTTCAAAATGGCGTTTTTTTTTTTTTTTTCATGTCGTGGTTGTTACTTTAACAATTACTAGGTTTACTAAATCAGTGCTTAGTAAGCTATAAGGGTCTGCTGTCTACTGCTTAGTTACTGAAAATTGAAATTTTCAAGTCTACTCTTTTTCAATATGAAGTCCTCAATTTTTCTTCAAACGAATTTTGGGGCGATTTTATTTGGTGTGTGTTATTTTAAATCTTATCAGGAAAATCTTTTGTATTTTCTTTTCCCCTCTGAGTTTAAAAAAAATTCGGAAAAAAAAATTTACAAAATATTTTTTTTTTGTCGTTTTTCAACACAAATTAAATGCACTCGCGGGCCACACATCGCTACGTGGCGGGCCGCATTTGGCCCGCGGGCCGCAAGTTGTGCACCCCTATGCTTAGTTAAGTACCTGAGGTACACTATAATAATAAAGTTACAAAGAACAACCACAAATGAAGAACAAATACTAACAATGCAGAAATAAGGAAGACAAAAGTTAATAGAAAAATCCTACAAAACAAATTATATACCTGAATATCAAAGAAAAGCACGAAAACCATTTCGTGATCTGAGCCATGTGGCAAGAGGTAAGACTCTCGAGGCTATAGCAATTGTCAACCAGCGCTTTCTACACAGTTGCTAAAAAATAATTTTAATGAACGACATCTCTCGAGAAGAGTGGAAACTAATCCACATTAAAAGGCAAGATCAACTGCTTGATTGTCAACCATTGAATGTAGAGGGCGCCTCCACAGTTGCAAAAGCTTAGCAATACTCTTTATGAGCGCCATCTCTCAAGAAGAGAGGAAACTAATTCTTTTCGTAGAGTTTATTATTTTTTACATTATTATTTTTAGTTATAACAATAACTCCTATAGCCTAAAGCCTTCCTGGATAAATGGACTATTCAACACAAAAAGAATTTTTCAAATCGAACCAGTAGTTCCTGAGATTAGCGCGTTCAAGCAAACAAACAAACAAACTCTACAGCTTTATATTATTAAGATAGTATAGATACATGGAGGATTCTCAGTAAACTCGTCATTCTCCATACAGAATCTGCAAGGGCATGTTTTTCTGTAAAGTTCGTATAATTATAATAATATTGCTCAGAAAATTAATCTATTACTTTGGTTCGAAATAGGGTCAAGTAAAGTTTGTGTTTTTCTGATAAATCATGATTTTGGCAGACCGGACCTACATACTGAACGCATTTTACTACGAGAAAACGTATTAAAATGGGCTACAATCTTTTTTTTTCTTTATAACTAGAAAACACCCTAGCCCGATTTCTTTTTTACGCTATTTTACACAAATGCAGATATCATATAATATAAAAAAATGGTAAAAAGTAAAGAAATAGAAAATTTCAATGTTGCAATTATGTTTCCAAATTTGACGAATCGTTGGCAAAATTTTTGAAGATACCTCAAAGAATTGTACTCAAAGCTTGTACTATGAACATCAATAGTTTCCTCATTCTTCTATTTTTTCTGATGTTTTGGACATGAATCAAAAATAAATACTTTGAAATTGAAAAGGCAATACTTATTAAGATAAAACAGGCATTCAGGAGAAGTTTCGGAATTGGGGATAAACATATACACACTCATAATATAAATTAAAAAACGATACATAATTCCCTCATTAATGATACATCGTTTTTCAATTTGTTGAGTATACTACACTTAAAAAACCATGAATTTTAAATTTCAAAATAGTAAATGTTAATCTCTTTCTCTGTACACACACACACACACACACACACACACGTGTGTGTGTGTATATATATATATTTTTTTAATATAGGTAGTATAACTGCCATGATCAGCTTGCTACATTGAAGTCTTTAGTCAACAACCAGGATGAGCCTAATTCTTTTCTTATGGTAGTTAATTTGAACTGTTGGATGTCCACTCTTTTACAGTCGATTTCATGATGAAAAAAATAGATTTTTTCTTGAAATTTCAGACAGACTTACAGTTTTAGGCTGTTTATTCCACTTTATGCTTGTTCTGTGATTCTAATTTTTCGTTGTGATTATTAAGATATTTTTAGAGGCTTATTTGCCCACTCTGTTACATGTCCACTCTGTTACACAAAGTGATCAAAATATTTAAAATCCTTTCATAAATGAGTCATGTACTAGTTATTTACACTTCATTATAACACAAATAAATGAAAACTCAATAAAAAAAAAGATTAGTTGGTGGAAATTATTTAAATTGATAATCTTAAGTAAAGAGCTTCAGACATGATTTGTACCATTTTCGCTGGAATGACCCATATGCAATATCCCTTAAGTTTCAGTAGATCTTACATACATACTGGACACGTTTACATCCGAGAAAACGCATAAAATGAGCTACAAAAAATATTTTCGTGAAAACTAGAAGAGAACCCATGCTTCTTTCTGTTTTTTGTTATTCTTCACATCTGTAGGTTCTATAATCCATAAAAGTTATTTTTTCTAGTGTTGCTGTTTTGAGTTAAATGCGATCAAAAAACCACATTTTGAAAATTTGAAAAATATCGAATTCCTCTTCAAAGCAATCACATATCAAACAATTTTTACACCACATATTCTCTTCACAGTATAAATTTTCAGTATGTGTATTTTTTTTTTTTTTGGGGGGGGGGGGCTGATTTTTGGGGGAAATTACGTAATTTAAAGTCGAGCGAAAATGGACTAAAAACCATACTTTGCTGCCGCGTAACTAAAGAAAACAACAACCCCCAACCCAAATAACTATGAAGTCCTCATAACCAGACACTGTACAATCAATAAATGTAAACATAACCTTGAGGTGGTGTTTCTGTAAAAAACTATAGCGCGCTGAAATGCGTCTTTCAGTAGTTTTACCAAAAAAGAGCTGCAAAACATCAAATTTTGGGAATTTTTACCGAGCGAACAAAATTTTTTGGGAAGCTAAAAGCTTCAGAATTTTCACTTCTCATAACCTACTTACACATATAAAAAATGAGGAAAATAAAAAAATGTTACTGCCACACCTTCGCTGTTGGAAGATAACAATTTTCTCAATTAGCGTCTTTTCTAAGCTATCATTTAGTTCACTTTTTTTTTAATTTTTCAGTCAAAGTTTTTAACGTCTCACGAGACCGGAACTATTTTCCTCTAGTAGCATCTGTTTTTCTTCTTGAGATTTATTTTAGAAGACTGTTTTATATCTCATCCTTTGCAAATTATAACTTTTTGCTCTGGCATCGATCTCTGAGTTTGAAATTGAAGAATGCGACTTTTCACTTTTTATTTTGTGACTTTCTTTTCTTTTTTTTTTTCACAAAACATTATTTGAAACCTTTTTCTTTACTGTGTGATAAGTTCTGCTTCAAGGACAGGAAATGACATCGCAAAAAAAAGTGGTTAATGGAGTAATTTAACTTACAAGTTACTCGTGGTAATTTTTTTTCATCTAAATTTCGTGAATTATCATGAACTGTGGTGTCCGCATGATTCATCATATTTTGAATCGTGAAAAAATAAGCTTAGTTTATTTCCACAGGCGTTCGAACCGTTATATTGCGCCTCTGGTTTCCCTTGAAAAATCATATTCAGGGGAGTTCTGTGCTTAAATTTTCATTAGGGGTTAAGTCCACACTTTGCCAACTAAAACTTCAACTTTTACTGAATGATAAAATACGTTCATGCAGCATTCATGCACACTTTATACCTTCATGAAATGAAAAGATACTTATACTATAGGCATGAGAAAAAATGCAATTATTCACTATTTCTTCCACTTTGTCGAATCATCAGACAAAATGTGATGAATGACAAATTTTTTGGGAGGTTGCAGTGACCACCATTTCTTGTAGGAATGTCCCTGCTTTAATCCATTAATGCCTGACATTTTTTTTCCAAAGATATTTTGTATACTGGTTTAATGGACAGGAAAAATAATAAAAAAAATATTATGTAAAAAATAGTTTTTTTATTAAGGAAAGAAAAATCGTCCCTTATAAGTTACGATAGACCCCAGAGGGCAGAGGGTATATACTTTTTTTACTAATATTTTTTTTTCTACTTACGATATAATATTTAAATAGACATTTTATAAGATGAAATAAAATCAGCAATTAACATAAACTGGGAAGCTGGGAATAACTTTGAAAACTTATCTTTTTTTCTTGAGATTGTGAACGATGTAATTTTTGATAAAGGTCATATTAAAACTGCTACAAAACACACTTTACAATGGTTATTAATGGGCATTAATGGGTTAATTGTGGAACTAATAAATTAAAGGCCCGTATTCACAGGTTCCGAATCCCTGGTACGCCTGTCAGATACATTTATTGCTATATGATTTTTATTCTACATTTTTACAAAAAAGGTCAGGTATGGAATATACATTCCTGAAAAAGCTTATTATTTCCAAATGTAAGATATCCATCTGGAAATGATCAATCCATATACGGTTCTACAGAGCTCGAAGCAAACTTTATTAAAATAGAATGTTGTGATGACTGTTCCTTTGATATGCGAGATAAAATATGGGTGACAGTCATAATGACTTGATGGATGTAAATGTGCTGAAGTTTTTTAGAACTTCCTCCAAAGCAATTAAATCAAATGATTATGCCAAAACAATCTTTGTGATGAATAAGGACTGTTATTAAGGATTTGCTTGTCTGCATGCTCTTCGCTTTTTACTTCTACTCTTTTCTCTGATTTAAAAATTACTAAGTGAATTAAAAGCAAGTTTTCAATTAATAGAATCAAAAGCACTTCTTCTTTTACTTAAGTAGCTGCGAGTGTTAAGTATATTGTATAGCAAATAGCATTGAGTATACAATATGTATATATTATATACACACACAATTGGTATTACTATTTAGTACACTAAAATGCGTCATAAAACTTGGTTTATTTTTCTAAAAAAATAATTGTTTAAAATTGTTGTATGAAATATTTGAACAGGTATTTAAAGGTTTTTTTAATTCCCAGTAATTTCAACGAAAACTTCATTTAATGATGAATATTGACACAGTGACATTACTTTTTAAAACTTTAAATTTACTATCGATAAAAACAATGGTTTAATTTTTTGTATATTAAACTGTGTAAGGTGGAATAAATATGACACCACACATTTTACACAATAATCAAACTGCTAAGCTATCAGTTACGTTGTTTAGATTTGGATTTAATATGTTTGTAAAATTATTTATAATCATGCAATACCAAAGTATTTTTCGAACATTTAACTAGCAAGTCATATTTTCATTGTTCTTAGAGAAAATTTTCAGAAGTTATTTCTTACCGTTATTAGTGAAGAAGCCTTGCCGGTGTTTCCCTGCTGTTGCCATAGCTGTCATTCTTTGAAAGTCTGTTATAGAATTCATATTGAAATGATTTCTTTCTTGCGATTTTCATAGAGGGCGACAGAAGGCGGCGGCAGCTTTACATCTGGAGCTCTAGTCGTCGTGACACTCGCGCAAGTTATTCTAAACATTCAAACTTTAGATTTAATGTGAAATTATTTTTTAATTTGAAACGCTTAAGTGAAAACAAGGAACGTTAAAATCCTCTTATGCACTGCGCTCCAATCTTCCGACCCGTTGTTAGATGTTGGAAACAGAGAGGATATTTTTATCATTTTTGGATCGATGTCAATTTCAACTCCAGGGATAAACTGCTGAACTTAAAACTGAACTAAACATTGTTTAGCGAAGTTTTAAGGCGCGCTTCCGAGTTATGATTCGAATGCAAAAGCATAGTTTTGCAAAATGTGACTGCTTTTGTGTATGCTTGCTAGCTTTATTTATTTATTATTGCTTTTAAAAAACGTCATCGTCATCCGTGGTTTCAAATCCCGTGCATTTTTGCGAGCTAACATTATTGAACATGCCAAATATTCGATAATGAGCAATAATCGACTTTATTTTTGACTGACTATGTACATGAGCGGGCGAAGTGTAAGAACCTTCCTCGGGGTTTGTATGTGGTCGTCACCCGTTCTATTGTCAGCGGAGCACCCGAATAATTAGTGGACTCCGACTTTAGCTCGGCATTTTCTGGCACCGGGCTTTGTGTTGGGTACACATTCTCTCCTTGAGCAATGAAAAAAGTTTTCGACAGTTGCCTGCTTACTACGTTGCTTCAAAGGTGAAGGTAACTCATGCTCAGTTTAAAGCTGTTAAAGTTAGACAATGGAACTCGGCTGGATTCGGTAGACCGAGCTCTCACGAACACTTCGAACTGGATAGTTATTATTACTGCAAAAATTAGTCATTGTTGTCAGCTATCAAAGTGGGATAATGCAGAAAAATGTGTTTTTGGAAGATAGCGTAAGTTAGAATATTTTTTGCATTGTTCAAATTTGCAATTTTTCAAGTTGATTTGTTTTGAAGCTAAAAATAGATGTATTCGTGTAAAACGTTTTCACGTAAAAATTGATAATTCAAAAATTGCTTTCATGCTTTTTTAAATATGTAAAGTCTTAACTTTACTGTCAGAATTTACTTATCTTAATGTAATTGCTGTGTGCTAATTTTATTTTTACGTCTTCACTTTTGCTGTTGAGATCTATACATTCTTAAAAATTTTAGTTAAAGTTTATTATGGCTGAAGTACATCCACTCCTTCCCGTGTCTTTCTTACCCTTTTGTACTCATATTCATTTTATTCCCATTTTATTTTTTTAAAAAATTGCATTGTGCTTATTTTAGTTCTTACTTTCCATTTTGCTGCTTAAAATATAATTTTTCTAAAATTTCTGTTCAATTTCATTTCGCCGGAATTGCACCCCCCCCCCCTTTTCGTTTCTTTCGCGCTCCCTCTGTGTCTCTGTGTTCTTGTTTATTTGATCCTTGCAATAGTTAATTTTTAATTGTAGTGTGTAGTCCTAATTTAATTTTCACATTTTCACTTTTACTGCTAAGAATTTCATTAAAAATATTTTCTGTTAATTTTTGTTCTGGCTGAAACATATTCACACCCTTACCAGTTTTTCTCCGGTGTTCTTGTTCTTACGATTCTTGTACTAGCTCAATTTTATTTGCAGTATGCTAATTTTAATTCATGCATTTTCACTTTTGTTGCTGCATCCTACCCTCTCCTACCCTCTGCATTTCAATCTCATCTGTATTCTTCCTCATTCTATCCTTGTACTAGTTCATTTTTTGATGAATGTAGTCCTATTTGTGGTGGTGTGTTTTGCAACCTCATTTTCTTCAATGACAATTAATTTAAAGCTTCTCTTTTTTTATGTGCCTGTTTGCCTGCTGTCTAAAATCATCGCATTGTATTTCTCCTTTTAGTGAGATCAATTCCTGCCGCTTATACACTATATTAGTTGAATAGTTATATACATTTCTCAATTGTAGCTGATTGCGAGCTCTTGGCAGCTTAATGTAGTGTTTGATAACGTTTTCAAATGAAGTGATACTATTTTTAATCTGGCACATAGCATACAATTTGGTATATAGGTTATTTTCGGAAACAAAGTTGAAAATGCTTTTTTAAACAGGAAATTTTGTCCTACAATTTGAATAAAAAAACTGTGTTCATATTTATGGATACGTATACATATATGTATACATTAGCGTCACTATGGGGATACGGTCCGCCCCGTATGACACCCTATTGTCATCCGGGGGGGGGGGTTACTGTGAGGTTACACCTAAAATGTATTTAAGAGTTTATGAAAAATATCAATAGTTCCTTTCTGAAAGTTCGCCCAATATTTTAAGTTATGCATAATATGTCAAACCCAGTAGCATCGCTTTGGTGGGGGGAGGGGGTCGTTCATGTCGGATAACCTCCTTGTGGGGGAAAGGACACCCAAGATGTACATAAGCGTTTATGAAAGATGTAATCCTTTCTGACATTTTGCCCAATATTTTTTTAAAGTTCTGTATAATTTATCAAACTGAGCAGCAACACTTGAAGGGGGCGGAGGAAGGGGTGAGTTGAGCTGGAAGATATATTTCTGATGCACAAAATGTACATAAAAGTTCGTGAAAATAGAAAAGTTTTTTTTCTGAAATTTACCCTAAATATTTAATGTTTTGCATAATTTATCAAGCCTATCAGCATCACTTTCTAGTTTGGGGGGGGGGGGGATTTCGTCGGGTGACACTCTTCCGAGGGGTTAACACCCAAATGGATTCAAAAGTTTATATAAAAAATTTTAATTCTGAAAAAAGAAAAAAAAAACAGTATTTTAAATTATATTTTATGCATCAAATGTTATATATTTTATTCATCAACCAACTCTTCATAAATTCCCTTTCTGGCAATTTCTTTTGTTAAATTTGTCTGTTCATAAAAAAAAAAAAAATCTTGAAATGGAGACAGAATATCCTGAAACTGTTTCCTTGCTACTTGTTTTTGTTAATTATTTTTTAGTCATGTTTGTCATTTAATGTATTTTTGCTCTCTTGAACTCCTGTTGTATTACATAAATGTAAAAAACAGTCATTCTAAAAAAGGTACACATTATTGTTTAATGCAACTTTTTTTTGAGAGGGGTTGAGAGGGGAGGTTGCTGCTGCTCTGACTTTAATAATTTGCTAGACTGAAGTTAGGTTCTATCTGACTTGTTTCTTGTGTTTCAATGTGCCCCATTGGAAGAAAGGTTCATATGTGCCTTCTATAAATCCTAAAAAACTCTTGAAATTCAATTTTCTGCTCTGAGGGCTCTTAAAACCTCTTAATATCGTCTTTAGACTTCATGTTTTTCGTTATTTTTTTGAATAAAAACGAATTACCCTTGTAGTTTGTGCTATAACGCTTTCGAAAGAACTGGGAAATCAGTAGAGATGTGCAATGTCGTTCTTTTTAATGGTCCGTTCATCAGAGGAACTTTTGTTTTTTTCCCCCCGTATATTGAACTCGTTTATTAAAAAAAAAGTTGTAGCTCATCTCCCTGCGAGAGTTACTCACGTACAGTGATAATGCCTCATTGGATCAGTAATGTTCCATTAAGGAGCAGCAACCAAAATTACCTAAAAGTAACAAAATGTGCCAATGAACATTTTATCAAAAATATATTATTTTGGTTGAGAGGTACAAAGGTATTATGTTTTGTTTTGTAAGATATTTGCACGCTTGTGAGAAGATAATGAAATTGATAGATGGTCAGCAAATTTGCAAAAGTTGATCTTAAAATAAATAAATTAATTAATTAAAAATAACTGAATGCCGTCATAAAATGCATTTTTAGTGTTAAAAATGTAGGACCGTTCCACAGAAAATTGTAATTTTGTCTTGCACGTGACGCTTCATATATTTCATTAAAAATAATAATTTAAAAGGTTATTGAATAAAATTTTGTTTCTTGAAAAATCACCCACGTATGTGGGATCTCTTTCATAAAAAGATTCTTAATTTCCTTTTAGAATTATTGAAATAACCCTCACGTGCGTGGCAAAATGGCTCCTTTTTCCTGGGATAACCCATTAGTAAAAAATAAGACATGAACTTGCGTTAAATAGCGTATTAGTTCTGGATAGAAGTATCATAGCTCCAAATGTAGTGAAGTCGCAGGTGAAAATGAAACAAAAAAATTACTTTTATTGCATGTGAAATGAAAGTAATATCAAAAGACACAAGAAAAAAAATCCTAAGGAATTATATGACAGAACTAAAAAATAAATATCGTTCAAAAGAACGGCGGTTCAATTTTTTGGATTTGTGCTGCTCCTTTTATTTTAAGGAGTCGGTCTTAAGAGTCGGTAGATCAATAACGTTCGTGAACGACACGTTCCTAGATTTCCCAAGAAAATCCCTTTGAACGATACGTCCCTAGAAATTTGAAGCTAGAAAAGTTAGGTCTGTGTGAAATTTGTCGAACATTTCATAAAAATAATACCGTATTCCTGCATTAGCCGGCATGCCGGAAAAAAAGGTTAACAAGCATGCCGAGAAATTCGAATTTTCCGGCGTGCCGGATATTTCAAGGTTCATTTTGCAACAAAACAAAAGTAAATTTCTATCCTCGGTTTTAACCGCAAAGCAAACTACTGCTAGGAAAATTTATAATAAATTCCCGAAAAAATAACTTTCTTTAAAACAAATCAATAAATTGCAGGTTTCCGAAATGAAAAAAAAAAAGTGCTTTGATGGTGCGTTATCTTGCAAACGTTTATTAATATTTTTACGAAATTAAACTGTTTATTAATACTAATAAAATGATCTATACTGTCGTGCTAAGCAGAGAAGTGGAATCTGCAGCTGAGTTCAAAATGAGAAATCACTTTTTGAAGTTTTATGCCTCCATATATTTCATTTAGATGCCATTTTTTTGACATTTTATTTTAATATTTCTTGTTCACAAATGACCATAAAACAAGGTATTTAGGTGATATATGTTACAAAGAATTACCTGCTGACAATAATTCAATTTTAATTTTTAAAACGGAAGGACCAGACAAAGGTTATTGAAAATCTGGTGACCCTCGAATTTTGCGGCATGCCGGCTAATGCGGAGCAATGCGGTTACTTTTTAAAATGATTAGTTTTCCAATTTTTCAAGCTTTCTTCAGAATTGTAAATAATCATTGCAGTTTTTATTCTTTGTTTTGAAAAAGAGTTTATTAATTATCTAAAAAGTTTTTGGTTCTTGTGTTTTACTTGCTGCACCTCTGTTCAAAATTCGTATTTGTTTTGTTTTCACCAGGAAAACAGACCTTATTTCAACTAAGGCATTTGTTAAGTATTATTGACAAATAAATATAAGTTCTTCAATGTGTTCACAATATAGGAAAATTAGAACTCTTATGTGTTTATTGAAAAAAAGAAAAAAGGAAAAATATCAAGAGAAATATTTTAGGAAAACGACAAGATTAAGCACAGTATCAGAGCTTTAAATTTTGTGTCGTTATTTAGTATATTTTCCTTATTTGAACTTCCAAATCAACTCCGTAAAAAGTAGATGTCTAGTTGGAAAAAAAAAAAAATCATAAGTAATCGATGATACAATACGAATTGTTACTCCAATATAGCTGTAGCTTGTCCGAGAAAAGCATATCACAATTGGGAAGTTTTATCTTTACTCTAATACTTGATTTTTTCTTATTTTTTTTCAAAGCCTTGAAGTCTTCGATTTTCAATTATGTTGATCAATTATGTAAATGTATAGAATTTTGAGTAATGCTAACAGATTATATGCCACCATGTATTGTTTGCCGTTTTTTTAAAAATATTTTTTTTACTGTCTCTAACATGCTCATTGTGTATTTTTTACAACCCTGAAAATGCAGTGTTTATGTTATTCCTCCTAAAAGAAATTCTTTACTGACTCTTGGAAAACTCTTGAGGAATTTCCTGCAAGACTGCGAACCCTGTTTTGCGCCATTGTGATGTCCTTGACACAATTATGGTGCAGTTATTAAACTTAAAACATATTCACAAAGAATTAACTGAGATAATATTATCTGCGTTGTAAAAAGAACTAGTTAAAAGCATATTAATAAAAGTGAAATTTAACTGCTATCTTACCGTGACATTTTACTTACATATGTCGATTTGAAAAACTTATTGACAATATATAATTTTGCATTTAATATTTAAATACTTGAAAAATGCGTCGGACACGACGTGCAAATCCCTAGTTGGTTTTGAAAAGGCATTTTCATGACGTAGAACATTTCTTACATTAATTCTTTTAATTCTTTTATATCGGAAAGTTTGAATGCATAATTGCTTAGAAATCTAGCTGTAAAGCATGTGTAGTCAGTTATTCCTTTCTCGATAAATGTTACTGGATTTTATGACTAATAAACTTACTTTTAGTATCAAGCGCCTATTGTGATACAAATATGACTTAAGCAATAAATGCCATTTGTATGAGCTAATGGTGGAAATTCTTATGCAAAGGCATAAAGTAAAAATATGTAGCGTTATTTATTTACTTTTAACAAGTCACTTTTATACAGTGAAGTACTTTTTTTATTACATTGATAAAGCTTTGTCCTGAAATCTTTGTATCTGTATTTCTCTCAAATGTTTCATTTATGCAATGTATTTTGCTTCACCTTTTCCGCTTTGTTTATCAGTTGCCATTTCAACGCTTTCATTGTATTTTCTTTACACTGCAAACAGTCATGTTTTCCACACATTTCTACAAAATTTTTCGAACTGTTGAAACTTTTTTTTTAAATTGTTGTTATATTGTTTTCTATTGAAATGCATTTCTTACATGTTACTTAGTTTTGCACTTTTCCTTTTAATTAATTCAATTGTTGATAAAAAATAGAATCCTCTAAGAGAGGGGAAATCAAATGTTTAGTTTTTTTTACTTGAGTGTCCGTTGTACGAAACCATAATAGCATGCAATATATATTAAATACTTGTTTTATTTTTTAAAGATAATTGAATTATTTTTAGCCATCTGAATGTTGGCTTGAGGCAGTCCATTAATGTTGTCTCGTTGTAAGGGGGCTCTGGAAATTGTGACAGTTTGTGACTATTGAGCGGAAAGAGTAACAAGAAATGTTGCACAGTTTAGTTAAAATGAAAGCTTTTATAATCATAAAATTATGTACTGTTACTTTTCCCATCTTTTATTTTAAAGAGATAAATCGGCTATTTTTTTCTCATGAGGATGTTCCTTATTGTTATTGATTTTATGTTGTATCAGGAAACATCGAACCTGATTTAAGTTTAAATTGAGTCCTACGATTAAATATTCAAAAAATAAAGGAAACCTCTGGGCCGTTTGCAATTTTAAGAGAAAATGAAGCTGTTATCTGCAAAAATTTGAACAGTCATTGAAAAGAAAATAAATGTAACAAAATAATACAGCTGAAGCAAAAGTAAACTTCAACTCATCTTTGATTTCCTCACCTTTGCTTTGATGAAATCCACATGGACGGACGCTCAGAAATACGGAGACAGTAATTCTTTCCATTTTGAATGTAAACAATACTCAACTGAACACACTGATAAGCATATAATCTAGCGCTTTGTTGCCGAACTCCAAGTAGGGAAATGTGGTGAAAGTAAGATAGTTCAGGTAAATTACCCTTTTCGAAATAAACAAACTGGAAATTCATTTTGAAAATGATAGTACATTAACATAGATCAATGTATTTTATAATAAAACTTTTATTGAAACATTTTTTTTTTTGGCAGTAAATTTGTACTTTCTCAAAAAAAAAAGAAAAAAGGAAGGAAGAAAATTTCTACCCATTTTTTCCATGGAGCAAGATGAAAAATGAAATATTTTTGATCAAATGAATAAGAAAATAAAAGAATGAATGAATAAATTAATAGATAATAAAACAATACGCGAAAAAAATATTGATTAATCAATGAAAAAAAAAATCAGTGAATAAAATTGTGAATGAATAATGAAATGAGTGAACGAATGAACAAATAAATGATTTCTTGAATGAAGGCGCATAAATGAATTATTAAATAGATAAATATATCTATATGATAGAAGAAATGATTGAATGAGTGTAGTGCAATTGGCTAATTGTACAAAATATTTTAAGTATAAATAAGAACCAACTATTAGTAAGTGTCAATTAATGTTCAAAATACTATAACATGTACTTCATCCTTAAAAAAAATCTTTTTAATTAAAAAAAAAAAATATTACAATCTGAGTATCGATTTTTAAAAATTGCTTGTATTAGTATATGCTTCGATCTTCAGAGATTACTTTTTCTTGACTAGAATAGACTGTAAATTATCAACAGATAGGTCGTGCTAAAAATAGAGTCAATATTTCACCATTTCACTTTGCTCCTCATTCCCCTACTACAGGGGTGGCCAACCTTTTTAGGAAGAGTGCCACTATCTGGAGACAAAAAGCTCAGCGTGCCACATTGTATTTTTCCAACAAACTGAAAATTTTTAGAAAGTTAAAAATAGATTTTAGGTTGGCTGACTATGTAATTCTTACTCAAAGAAACATTTTTTTTTCTCGTAAATCTGAGCAATTGAAATCTGAATGATAATAACGATAAAACAAGTCCGAATTTAAGAGTTATCGTTAATAAACACTTTTATAAGTTCTGTCAGTTGGCTTATGCTTAAAAAAGAAACAAATAACATCAAACATTCTATTCTAAAAATTAAACAGTCTGTACTTAATGTGGTTTATGAGTCTGTATCTTTTTTACCAAGTCTTTAGTTTTAGGATTAGTTCTTGAGAATCCTAAGAAGTTTAAGTGTTTTAAGTGCTATCAATTAATATTCAACGGTATTTAGATTTTTCTGCATTCATAACAAAAAATATTTGTTTAGAAGCGTATTTTGAACCAAATCTACAACAGCATCAGACGGCTAAAGTGTGTAATGTGAAAAAAAATTTGTTGGTACAAATTTCCAAATTTCTATATAACGTGGATGACTTTCTGTTGAAGTAAGCTCTTACATTTGATTACCAATGCAAAAGGTCAGTAATTCTGATTTGGATTTCAGAAGGGTAACAAGTAGTGTCTTGCAGAGAAATAGACAAAGAATTTGAAAAGATCAGCATTTTTTTTTATGATCCTGAAAATCATCAAACCTAACACTGAATGTATACTTAAAATAGGTGTAAAATTTTCTCCATATATCATTGGAAAATTATTAAATTTGGGTTGATACTTTCAGTATTAAATTTAATGTTTTATTCTTTTTTCTCCAAAGTAGAGAGAAAGAAACTGAAGTTTCATCATAAAAGAATGTAGATGGCCTATACTGGTTTAGGAAACTTTTTTTGTACTATCTTAAATTTAAATTACTTAAACGCCGGATAATAAGAGATGACATAGCTAAATTCATTTGCTATTCTTCATTCCTAAGTAGCAAGTCCTCATTGCTTTCCTTCCAGACATTTTAAAAAACACACTCCCTAAAATTCTAAAATCTTGTGACTATTTTTCCTTTGGACAGCTATTGCACATTTCAATGAAGGAGTAACTTGCCATGCTCTCCTCTTTCTCCTGGGAAAAGTTCACAAAACATTCAGAGCTCTAATTCGTAGTTTGTTAATACAGTGAACTCTACAGGGTCACCAGCAGAGAAAAAGTCTCATTCTTTGGCAAGGAGTTTGTGATAAATAATTCGATGATACTTTTGAAGTTTTTTTCCCAAATTATTTTCAAGTAATGTAACAAAAACAATTTAAGGATCTTCATTTGTGCAACCATACCGAATTTTGTCCAATCTGGTTTCTTAATTTTACTTGCAGAGTTAACTTTTTTAAAAATTTCATCACCCGTAGCTGAAACTATTGCAGATCAAGAATCCATTCTGCAGCATCGAAAGTTTCATTCGTGTCAAGCACAAATATGCTTTACAAAGCATTGTCTGTAGCGTCACAGCTTTCGTTGGATGTCCGAAGCTAACGCTAAGTACTTTGCAATATTGCAGTTAAGACAATTTGTAAGTCAGCCTCCTGACTCTTAATCGTCATAATATCATTATATTTATCAGTTCAAGGGTTTTAGCTTTTATCAATATTTTTGAGGTCGACATTTTCCCCTCAATTTTGGAATTTTTTCAAAAAGTCTTCGCGTGCCACTGTTATTTGCTCTGCCGTGCCACATTGTGGCTCGCGTGCCGCGGGTTGGCCACCCCTGCCCTACTATATGTTTGTTATTGTGCGCGACATGTGACTAGGTGGATGTAGGGGGTATTATATTAAAGTATGACAGTACGTAATAAAGGGGGGGGGGGGCAAAAATACTTCAAAATTATGTGACATCGTTTTGGACAGCCAATAAATCTCCTCATATTTGAACATTGAACCAAGAAGTCCTGTGTACTGTAGGTTGGGCACCTTTGAACTAAATAATTATGTTATAACTAGCTGTGTCACTTATTGAAAAGCCTGTTGCATCAATAATTCTTTTAAACAGTATTAAACAGTCTATAAATAAAGGATGTCACTTTTGTTTTCAACAAATTTGACGCCCTCCCACCTTTCACCAAGTGTCACACTTCACCTTACCCTCTCTCCTCCTCTTGTCTCATGTCACGCCTTTTTTTTTCACGAGCATATCGTTACCCCCTCCCTCCCCTTGTCTCAAACTCGCAATTTCACAAGTCCCCGTTCACAGTCTCTTCCGTCAAAGTGAAACATGATTTGTGGACGACCCCCTTACTGGGGGTATGTAATGCATTAAATTTATTCAGCAAGCAGATTGAGCAATTCACACAGCCTACGCTTAAAAACAGTTGCAGCTGTGCCATCTAACTAAAATAAACAGCATAAACATAACGGTGCATGATATTGTATTTCCGGTATAAACACTTGTCGCCAAAATGCTAATTCAACTATTTCTGTTGTCTAGACTCTATAGAACTCAAATTTCTATCTAAAGGGAATTATGTTTCGAGAATAGGGCTGCCAATGAGATGGGTTTTTATACAGTTGAACTCACTTATAGCTACGAGCGCGAAGGGACCAAGATACTTCTCGTTATAACCGAGTGTTCGTCATAAACGGGTTTGTAAAAAAAGCATAAAAATTGACACTTGCTTTGGTTTTCTTAGATATCTGTGAAGTACGAAAGATGTTCGCGAATTTGCTTTGAACTATTTTATTATCTTTCGTGTTATTGTTTGTTGGGGAAATACAAATGGCCCAAAAACATCGTCATTTGTACCCCTGTCTTCGAAAACTTTTGAAAATTTTCCGCATGACAAAAGCCATTGAATCCGTTGAGGGTAACTAAAATTATCATTCGTCACTACCGTCTTAGCTCTCATTATTTTTTTTCATATGCATTAGTTATTGTACGGAAGTATCAAAAAGTTATGACATTCGCGTCAACAAATACTTAATTTTCATATTCAAAGCTACAAAAAACCGGGGGAAAAAAACGCCTACTATGATGAAAATAACATTGATGTCCAAAAGTGGGAGCGGGGGGGGGGGGGGGTTGCCCCTCTGACACCTTTAAATGAAGCGGAATGCAACCAAATGTCTGTGATTTGATTTCCTCGACATACGAGTTCTTAAACGAGGGCTTGTTATAAGAGCAGTAGAAGATGTGCAAATTCTACACTCTGAACCGGGATTAAATTGAGTAAGGATGAGATCCGTATCCGCAGATCTACACACGAATGATCCACATCCGCGAATCTACATTATTAAAGATCCTGCACATCTTTGCATTACCAGGTGCAAACAGTACTAAAATAAGTGAGATAGCTCAGACAGTTTCCAGACAATATCCCAGTGTTCCGGTCAGATTGCTTCGCATCCCGGTCAAAATTAAATTTGAGTATATGTGATGAAAAATGTCTAAAAATACATAACTGTGAAGGATTGTTTGTGATAATTACTCTGTCTTTCATTTCACTGTATAGTATGACAAAGGAAAACTACTTAAGAGTGATGGTATGCTATGCAAAAGAGTAATAATATCGGATAAGCGTGTGGAGATTTTTACTATCGGATAAGTCATAACCAATTAAAAGTGTTACGCCTAAATATTTTTAAAACTTTTCTGACAAGTCTAGGTATAGGTCAACTGCAGGTTATAATAATACGAATAGTCGCTTTAGGAAACCTCTTGCTCCTGGTAATAAGCCGGGGTCACTGCACTTCCTTTGTTTGTAAACGCACCCGGAGCTTTGTCCCCAAATACTTCCCAGGTCGCGCCATTCCCTTGAAGGCGAAATAATTAAGTTTTCTTTAGAATTTACTAAATTATTTATTCATATTTAAGGAATAAATAAGAAATGCAAGATGGGAGGGGGGGGATATTAGTAGACACTAGATTGTAGTGAGATTATATTTAATGACCTTTACGAAAGGCATTCTTCCAAGAAGGACGAAGAATGATTCATATCCGTATCCTGGTGAATATCAAGAAAAGTGCTAATTTAAGTCACAAATGAATTTCCCAAGCACTTCCAAATAAAAACCAAAAATAATTCTATTTTCATACTGTAAACTTGGTCGCACATACAATCCATGACAAAATTTTCTGGTTTTATTTTAATTTGTGACAATAGAACTCTTTTTATTGCTTCAATGTCATGTCGGCAGCGCGTCACGCATTCGAATCGCAAAATTCAAAAAAAAAAAAAAAAAAAAAAAAAAAAAAAAAATCCTGTGGATTATAAAACATCGCAGCAGAAACAAATACTAAAGGAAATAACGTGTTTTATGTTCATCTATGACGATTAACTCTTGTGTTTTAGATAAAATGAATTTAGATCGATAAAAAAAGCAATTTCTGCTCGTCACAAGTTTTCATAGCATGACGAGTGAGCCAGCTTCCGGAGCGATAATATCTAGACAAAACATTTTTTGGTATTAATAAAGTGCGCTGGGTGAATCCCTAATATATGATTAAGTTTCGATCGAAAGTTTTCATTTCAGTTGCATTTAATTACAAGTAAGATTTGTTCAATCTTGACTTTTCCGTTTCTACCAAATGAAGTGTCATGTCGGCAGCGGAAATTAAGACAAAAAATAAATTAATTTTTCAATCTATTTTTGCATAATGCAAAAGAAACCTGTTGCCATGGACATAATTAGGTGTTTTTATACTCGAATTTTTAATTAGGGATGTTCAGCTATCAAATTGCGGGAAATTTGTCATGTCGGCAGCGGTCATGTCGGCATTGTCGAAGTAGAAGATATTTGATGCGAAACTGATGCGTGCGTTACCGATGTTTTTTCGAAATTCTTTCTTCGTGTTATAAGTTTGTTGAGTTGAGTTTTAAAGTACAAAGATAATTTCAAGTGCATTGTTTTTCCTACCAAATTTTCCCATTATTGGAAGCAGTTTATTTATTGTGTTTTTAAAAGCGCAAAATTTGAGTTTTTAAACAAAATTATTGCCAGTTTTCACCCTTTTTTCTTTTACATCAATATTCAGACCTTCGTTCGTAACTATTGCACCCAAAAATATAATTTTGTTTTAAAATGGAAAACTTACGAACCGTTTAGTGCAAATCTCCTTCCCCCGCCAAACTCTGACTGTCTTGAATTAATTTCGTTTTTTAAGATTGTTTTAAGATTTTTATTTTATTTTGATTTTTTAACTATTAACCTATTTATCTTTTTGAAAAAAACTTTGACACACTAATTTAAACTTTAACTAACTTTTAATTAGTCTCTAATTTTATTTATGAGGCAAAAAAGCGTTCAGGCTGTGTAAATATTATTATATTCTAAGTAATAATTATTTTCTTTTTAAGCACAAAAGGTAGTGAAAGTGTTTACTTTTGTACACTAATTGTGAAATCTGTAATATTTGTCAGATCGGCAGCATTCTCATCATGTCGGTAACACTCAAAGACAGCACCCTAAAATGGGGGTAAATGTTCATCTTAACTATGCCCCTAATTAAAAAAAAAAAGCTACAAATGTGCATTCGAAATACCCCATTAATTTTATTTTCTGAGTATCTTTAAAAATTGAAAATTTCCATGGTCAAATTGGCACTTTTCCTGATATTCACCCATCCGCAGATCTGCATTATTAACGATCTGGCACATCGCTAATTCATATGCCAACGCGCTTTATTCCAGCAGAACTCCAACGCTGTTATTTGGAGTGTCGCTTGTTAATGTAGCGCAATTGTAGAGCTAACGAGGATTAGATGGACGTCACGGACATCCGATTAGAGGACGTCACGGAGATCGCTTGTCCTTTCACTATAGAATTTTCATTGAAAGACTTTTTTTTTTTTTTTTTGTATTTCTATAGTATGTTATGCCTGATTTTCACTATTAACCATTACTTTCTTTCTATAAAATTGTTCAAGGAATATTTTAAGACATTTCGTCGGAAGCTCATGAAACAGTTTTTTTTTTCTTTCTTTCACCCTTCATCAAGTCAAACATACTTGATGAGTTTGGAAAGCGGCGCTTGTTTTCATCGTATCATTATAATTAATGTGATCGGGACTGTTAATCCATTTCAACTTTTTTAAAATCTTTCTTCAGTTGACACGTGTAAACATGTTCATCTATTCGTTGACGAAATTATATTGACAAATACCAGACGCCCGTTTCTTCAATCCTCGTATAGAATTCTCTAAAATAATTCTCACGTGTATCAGAATTCAGAATGGATACATGAACTGTCCGTTTTTTTTTTCCTTTCTGGTGTCTGTTTTAGATCAGTTTATATCCGTTTTCTTCCCTTATCATAAAATAAGACGCCTAATTTCTTGATTTCCAAGAGGAAGTATGTCGTTACCTAAATTCGAAAATTGAGTTCAGAAATATTTTCTTGTTACGGTCACTCTCGTGTTCGTTTCTTTTTTGTATCAATCTATCAAGTACTTGAAATCTTGTTTCGACTTAGTTAATTATTAGCTTCAGCTTTATAATTCCTTTTAAAACAAGTTAACATTTTTGTGCTGGATTTTTTGTATGATTTTACTTTAGATTGGCAAACAAACTAAAACAGTTCATTCAGGGTTTCCAGTTGATTTTTTTAAGAAAGGGAACCTCCTGAAAATCTAGGAATTTTAAAACAGCAGACTAGTTATGTAGGGTCAGTTGGGGTAAAGGAAATAAACTCCATAACCACACTTGTAATTTTTTAAACTGCTAGTAAGTGAAGACTTGGAAACATTTAAAAGGCATTCTGATAGTTCGGCATGTTTTCAAACCAGTGTGTAATCGTCATCATTGCCTAAAAATGAAATTTTGAAAAATGTTGTTCTTTAAAGTTATCTTACTTTTTCTCTCCAGCAAGTCTAAAAATGCAAAGTAACTGGCTTCAGCTACTTTTATTTGTCATGTGTAAGGTTACTAAAAGCAATTAGTTATGAATTTCACTTTCCCTGCTATTTTTGACGTGCAGTTTAGGTATTCATTTACCCCGTACGCGCTTTTTTCGAAAGATGAAATTTTGATGTAAAATAAACATTTTTGTTCATTTTTACGTCAATTTAGAGCATACTTTGATTTTTCGTGCGGTTTTTCTTTTTGTATGGTGTCAGATTACATTTGGAGGATTCAACGCCGTTCATGCGACTCGTGGGGACGGGGGAAGGGAGGCATTTGAGAATTATTCATGTCGCACTTCATAAGCTCAATTGGTTGGGTTTTTGACATGACATATCACCAGCTTGTCTGTACGATAAAACGATGTATGTCATCTCAAGCATTCTTTTGCTCTCTTATTTTACAATAAATGGTGTTCCCGACACATCTTCGAATGCGAAGTAGTTTACACACATTCTACACGAATTGTCTTGAAATGAAAAGTTTCATCCGATTTCAATTGGCTGCTTTCGGTTAACCTATTTAACCACTGAAGCGCCTTTTCCTTTCAGAGTTGGGCATTTTCGATATTGATTAGTGAAGAATGTATTTAAAAACGAAATACAGTAGAGGTCGCTTAATGTGATCACATCTGGATGCAAAGGATTTGATAACAATAACCGATTGATTATAATAAACGATAAAAGGTTAATGGTGATTTCTATTGATAATTTTAATTCAGATGGTTTTGATATAAATGAATGTATTTTACAATGACTTCTGAATATTTGTTCCATTTGCTAAGTCATTTACACTTGGATTTTGGGTCTTTTATATTTTCAGGGACTCTTGAAAGTATTTCCTGTCTATATGTGTTTTAATGCTCTGATAATTCCTTGACCACATATGGAGATGAATAAGTTTTCCTGACTGAATTATAGAAAATATTTTGAAAACAAAAACACGAGGGGGGGGGGAGAATTTTGTCACTGATTTAATTAAAATATTCTTAAATTGATAACAACAAACGAAGTTTTGACAACAAAAAACGGCGGTCTTTTAATGTACTTATACGGGCGATTCTCTGTAAACTCGTCATTTTTCACACGAAATCTGTTCGGGCACGGTTTTCTGAAATGTTCGTATAATTATAATACTATTGCTCAGGAAATGAATCTATTACTTTGGTTTGAAAGAGGGCCAATTGAAGTTTGTGTTTTTCTGATAAATCATGATAGGGGGTAAGTCCCCCGCCTAGTATAACTAGGCAGGGGACTGTGCCAGGTGGCTGTGTTTTTGCTCTTTGTTGCGTAATATCTGCAAAACTATTGGAACATAATTAGTTACGAGACTACCTATAAATTTAGGCACAAATCGTGGACATAATAACTAATATGTTTTATAATTAAATTAATTGACATTAATAAAATCACATCCCAGAGGACTGTTTTCGCAACGACCCTGATGCATACTTTCATCACAAATGTGGCTCTCAAACTAAGCAAAGTAGCGTTTCAACACCGTTCTCGGCGATTTCGGCAAATTCACACTGATTACTTTAAACTTCATGCCAAAAATAATTTGCAAAAGTTATAGATTTTTCGTATTACAGCTTTGAATTTGTTGCAGGGGACTGTTTGAAAAAACTCCGGACAGAATTTACATGACAATTTTAAGTTTTAGAAATACGTAATTATACCTTATTTCATAAGAAAAATATAGCTTCATTATTCTATTTTTAGATATTAATTGCCAAATTTATGTAGTGTTAATAGGTTTTTTGAAATACTATCTTTAACAGTTAGACTATGGGATTGGGACAGCCAGGGGACTGTGTTTTTAGCACTTAGATAATTTCTAGAAAAAAAATTTAAATAGTTATCGCTCCAAATGCAATTGGGCCACAAAGTATTAATCCTTTACTTGCATTAAGAGCAATAATTACTTTATTACACTTTATTATTTTGAAAATAATCGGTCCGGACAGCGAATTACCAGTTTACAGAGAATCGCCCATACACAAAAGAACGGGAGTCGGCGATTCTGATAACATTAACCGGGGTCACATAAAGCGGCGTCCACTGTAGTAGGGAAGAAACTTGATGCTAGAACCAAGTTATCTTTTCTGCCGAGAATGAAATTATGCGAATCTTTTATTTTGTTTTAACCAGAGCTCTTTTGTGAAACTTTAGCTTTTCTGGAAACTTATTCTAAGTTTTTTTTTTTTTTCAAATTTAAATGTAAGATTTTTACAAACTTGCTTTGTCTGACGGATGAATACTGCTCAAAACTTTGAAAATCTTGTTTCATCTGTGTACAATTTTTAGCCATGCAATCCATTCATTTGCATTTTCTGTTTAATCTTACTTGTCTGCACCTTTAACTGCTCAATTTTCTTCAAAATTATAAGTGTTCATTTTTATCTCTCACTGAACAGAAAGCCAAATTGCAATTGCATCGGGGACTTCACAGAAAGGGCGTTTTTCTTGCAGCCTACCTAACATCCTGTATCTCGCTCTAATATATCAATAGAAAGTTCATTCTCACTGAACCCACGTCCATTTCTTTCTTTCACGGTTTGCATTACTAATAAAGTCATGTTTATATTTAGTGGAGACAGACGAGACTTGTTCTTAGATTTGAAGTCATCTTATTGTGCTTTTTTAACGCAACGGCAAATAAAGAAATTGACACCAGCCCTGTGTAAAGTTTTTATCCTATTTTGTGACACACTTTGTTCTAAATGAATTCCAACCAAGTTATTTGTCTAAAATCCAAATATCAGTCATCTGAAGTAGCTTTTATGATAAAAGTTTTGCTCAATTTTTGATGCTAAATTTGAGAGATTTCAAAAATTGTCATCTATGTTTCTTCGAATTTTCGTTCGCACTTGATTTTAATACCATCGTTGACATCTTTACAGAAATGAAATACTTTATCGCAGTTTTACAACATAAGTCACTGCTATCGTAAATCGTTGCGATCAACGTTAAAGAAGAAGAAAACCTAGCATATTTCCTTGATTTTAATTGGCTTTTCTATTATAGAAAAGATTAATTGTTCGTATTGCACCAACTTATCGTTTTTTTCTCATATGAGTCATTCCATGTCAAGTGGACTAGTGGTCCCCACCCGACCATCTCCGATTTGGATCAAATTTTACACAGGTGTAGACATACCTATGAAACTAACCTGTGCAAATTTTTAGCTTCCAAGATCCAAATCTAAAGGAGCTAGGATCCCGCAAAAAATGTGGTCCAAAATGGCGGATGAGCTTCGTGAAACGAGTTGCAATGTTTAGGTCAAGGTTGCAGAAAATTTTATCACAGTGGAAGCCAAATATTTTTGGAGCTTAAAGTACTTTTGGTTGTCAACAGTCTCCAGTATATTTTGTGAGATTGCGCTTATTAGATTTTGTGTATCACGCGCCTAAACTTGCAAAAAAACGCGGTGGGCAATTTTTTTTCTGCAATTTTTTGCCTTCCATGGTCACATTTCTGATCCAGTGTCAAAATTTCTAGAATTAAATTATTCCTTGAAAGGTTTAAGTAACAAAATGTTACCCGTTGCTTTCGTTAATTTGTAAGTTTGATCTTATATTACTGCATTTTCAAAATTTCATCGATATGTGTGTCAAGTTTCCAGTGTATATGCGAACATTTCGTCGCTTTGGAAGAATAACGCGACAACTCAAAAAAATCGAAAAATGACATTTTTATATCATTCTGTTCAGAAGAAATCGCTCTTTATGATGAACAATGTTACAATTCAAAAGCGTCAAAAATATCCGCTAGGGAGCAATTTTTGGAGAACACTGTTGTAACTCAAACTACCTTCACTCTTTTTAAAATTACGTCATTAGTTAAAATGCCATTGAAGTCAATCATGCTACATTAGAAAAGAGATCAAAATGTGGTTTTTTTAATGCTAGTTTCATTAAAATAGTCGCAATAGTTTTGAGCACAAGCGCGATAGAAGTTTCTGAAAAGTTAAAAATTGCTCTCCTGAAAAATGGGCTTTTTGAGTTGCAGCGTTATTCTTCCAAAGCGACGATTTGTTCCGTTTATATAGTTAGTCCGGAACTGTCTATTTTTCTCACATTTTTTTGAAGGAAATAAAGCATTTATTTATTTCCTTTATATATTTCAATAAATTGACTCGTTGTATTAAACAGAATACATGTTGCGTAAACTTGACAATATAATTGTGGATAATAAAACACTGATTTCTATTTATGCCAAATTTTATTACTGCTTTTATTATCTATCTTCCGAAAATAATTTAAAAATACTTATTTCTTCAATATTTACGAACCAATAAAATATATTTATTTTTTTTCTGAGAGTCAGTCAAAACAAAATAATATTTTTCCTTTATTTTTGAATTGTCATTTATATGACCTTGTAATTTTTCTCCTCCCATCAGTATGTTGTCTCTACTTAGCCGCTCGGAAGATGGGTATTAAATGTAGGTATTATTCATATCATTCACGTAAAGAATGTTTTCAGTTTGTCCAATTAGGTGTTTGTGTAACATTAATTGAACAGTGTCAACGTTCGGTGAATTATTTTAATTTTCATAAAGGCAAATAATTTTTCTAAATAATTATTACCCCCGACTGAAAGTATCTCTATTTATCTTATGTCTTGAAACTGACGTTACAGTTACTAATACCTTTTTTTGGTGGTATTTTGTGATTTGTATTACTTCTTTGGTGACAATTATTGCTGTTTTGTCATTTAAATGTAAGACTCAGCGAACATCAAAATTGGAACTCCGTAAATCAAGATTTGCATGAAATTGCATTTGCGGTCTCTGAAGCATTGAATTAGTTTAAACTTCGTACTTGGTGAAATTAGGTATACATTTGAGAAAGACTGAAGAGACATGTATTCACAATGTTTTTATATAAATTAATATATACAAAAAAAAAATATGATATATATATGCTAATTATGCTTATTTTTTTTCTTTCTTTTTTTTTACATTGAACTTGAAAAATCAAGCCATATAGTTTTTTCATTAAAATAACCTTAGGCCACTGTGCACCCTCACCTCCAATCTTTCTTTCAAATTGTTAAAACATTTAGTTTGTATGTTTTTTAATTATAATTTTATGCCGAGCCCAAAAATACTAATATATATGTTTTTAGTTTATTTGGTCAGGGGTGGTAGTTTTCAGGGGCTACCCCTGATTTCAGGGTTTTCCAAATAAGTATTCAGGGTTTCACAGAATGCTTTTCCATGATTTGACTCTTGCTCATTTTCGCCTTTTCCTCCTTAGCGAGAAAACAAGCTGAACATTACACATGTTCATTTTTGTATAAGGTAAAATTTTTTTCTTCACTATCTAGGTTACGGGCTTTTACATAACAGAAATTTCAATTCTTAAATCGTTTCCTTTTACATTCTTGAGGCTTGAAGTCCTGATTTTCTTAAACAAGTTAAATGAGTATGAAATATTTATCTTCCTATTTGCTATTTTATGTTAATTCCATTAACATTTGCAAATAATGTGAATACCCCTCCAAAAAAAAGACCTTTTCAAAAACATCCCTCCAAAAATTTCTATAATGCAATCTGTGCTATCCTTCTCTACATTAAGGGCATCCCTGCAAATGAAACAGAGCATTAGAAAAATTTCAGGCTTCATTACATTTCACCTTTCACTTTCAGGGTTTTTAATGTTGAGTCACTATCACCCCTGTTTGGTGGAAACCTTCTTAATTTTTATTTTTGAGTAAAATGCTTTTCTTTATCGAAATATTACAATTTTGCAAAAGTCTACACTGATTTAATCACATTTCATAGGTCAAAATGTGTAGCCAAGTTGTAGTACCTATGTCCTTTAAATATTTTCTCGACTTACAGATCGTTCGCCGTTATTTCAGATCCCTTTTTTAGTAGTTCATGAATCAGCTTGAAAAATTTTATTAGATTAATTTAAATATTGAAAACATGAAAATCTACTATAATAAGAAAGCAAGAAAAATATATCTCAGAAATAATTTCAACCTCAGAAAATGAGCTGCTTTTCAGCTGAATAAAATTGTGGCGACTGAAAGTTTTAGTCAGATGACTACATTAAATCAAATTTCATGAAATGTTCTGAACTGTTTTGGATCACAAGCCTAAGCATATTTATATTGAAATCATGATGCAGTAGTAAAATTGGTAAGATATTTTGCATCGATGCAATTACTCAAGCAGCAGGTGTGTTTGCATTCTATTTGGATTTAAGTTTGAAGTGGATTTCTGAACTTCGGTATACGAAACAAATTGCAGCAGACTCCTCATTACCAATGCTCTGTGATTGAATCGGACATGAAATATCACTCTTCCAATTGTATGTCAAGGAGTTGAGAAAAGCTTGAGAAAAGTTTGCTAAGAGGGAACTGTTGGCGTGCCAAATAGAAAATACTTATTCCTATCTTGACAGCGGTGCGTCACGTGGCCATTACCAAATGCTGGAGACAAAACGAATCAGAGAAACATACTTACATCTTACTAATGACGTTATCTTACGGTACATTTAGCAGGCATCGTCGCTATTGTCAATTGTACTTCAGTGTATGTCCCAAATATTTTTTCTTCGAGGGCTTGAAATGTTCTTCTTATTCTTGAAGAATTTCAATGGTTAATTAAACCGAAGCGTAAGTTGTTGTGTAAACACGTAATAATGAGCATCTTAAGATTTTGTAAATTTTGATTCGATAAATTAACTCAAATGAAGAGTACTTATTCTAGTGAAAGGCCAGTAAGAATCTACTATGGATGTGTTTGTTAAATGTTATGAATTTAACTACCTCTTAACGGCCCTGTTTTTATTCCACCACATTCCCCGTGTTTTTTTTTATTTTCTTTTTAATTCTTCTTGTGTCATGACTTTTCTCCTGTTTCATTTTTTACATAAGTTATTCCTGGATAATTTTATCGGTCTGGCTGCTCTAATAGTTGGCAGCAGTTAATTAGGGACATAACTGCAATATTGCAATTTTTAAATGCCTGAATGTCCCTTTTTATTGTATGTACTTATGTGTACATACCTGTATTTTATCATTTGGAAAAATTTGGAATTCCATTCGGTGATTTTAGAGTTCTCGCCCTCCCAAAAATGCAAGTTGGGGCGCCCCGTGCAATGCATACAGCAGTTACAAATCCGACATTACTTGAATCCAGTATTCATTAAACATTTTATATTTAATGTTTTCGTGCATACTAGCCGCCTTGGTGGCTAGTATATATACAATATTCAAACCACAATTCTGAAACATATTAAAATTTGAAATACATTGATATTTTTAACGCTTCTGCAAGAGTATTTCTCGCACTAGGAATTCGAAAGAGGCCTCAAGAATTTAGTGAAGTGTTTTTTTACGCTTTGTATCTTACATAAAAATTTTACATCGTAGAAATTGGGAAAAAAAAGAAAGGGGGAAAAATTACAAATATGACAGTTGAGTGCTTTGTCCTTTTTTTTTTCAAATGGAAAATGTCGAGAATTCCAAATGTTAAAAAACAAAATAGAGTGCATTCTCAGCTCATAGCGACTGTGAGAGACTTAACCATCGAAACTACAGTAAGATATCCCTCTGTTATTTTCCGGCGACGACAACTCTTCTTTTCCTCCCCTCCTAGTATTTTTTTTTTAAATTGATTAATGTGGTCTTCGCTTTTTTTCAATTATTTCAGTCCTCCAAAATGAGTTTTACTCCTCTAAAAAAATGCCACGGAGTATTTTCACAAGTTCTAAGCTGAAAACAGTTATAACTTGTTAGCTTTTTTATAGCAGTTTTTTTTTCTTCATACATTAAAAAAAAAAAAAAAGCAACCCTCTGTGTTTTATTTTGAAACTTACATCTTTTTTTTTATTTTTTAGTGGTGAGTTTTCGAATGTGGATGTAGTCTTTCTATCTGATAAAAAATTCGAATAGTTTTTTGATATTTTTTAGATTTTAATCTAAATTTAAATCTTAAAATTTACATAGAACTAATTTATTATTATTGTTATTATTATTTTCATTTTTCGATCTTTTAAAAGAAGTACAGTTGATACTCGATATAACGACCATCACCGTCACACAGAAAAAGTTCTTTATAACGAGTGGTCGCTACAAGAGGTAGATTTTTAAAATAATACCCGTGCATCATGCATGTTTAGTTCATTCACTAAACTTGGAGATTTTACTAAGTTCTCAAATTATTTTGTTTCATTGGAAGTAAAATATATATTAGTGCAAAATACTACAAGAAAATATTAAACGGATTTTTTTTTTTTTAGAAATAATAGGAAAAAAATTTTGCATACCTACAAATCATTTATTTCCTGAACAAAAAAATCCGAATCTCAATAGGAGAATAGCATTTTTTTTTTTTATAAATTACAACCTTCTCGGTTCTTCTTCTTCCCCATCTTCTTCATTTGAAGATGATGCATTAATTTCTCTCCCCCTCCCTTTTGTCAAAGTTGCACTGAAGACTCCATGATGTCCAAGACTCCGTGCAGTTTGCCCGTAAACAATAATCACGGTCATTTCACGGTTAAAAACTTATATATAAGTTCTGTTCGGAAAAAAAAACCGGAAACAGTGGTTGCTGAATTTGGTCGCTATATTCGATGCGACGGTACAGAAAGGTCGTTATACCGAAAACAAAGAGTTCTTCAATCTAGAACGTTTGACGTTTTGAATTTCAAAAGTAATATTTTTAAAATTCCAATCGCTTTTTTCCTACCACTTTCAAAGATGCTAATTTTCAAATTAAAATACAATGCATGAAGTACGCTTGTATGGTCTTTAAAATATCTCTGCTCATAACTATATACAGTACTTAAGGAAATTTTTTCTGCAGTTTTTTGCCAAAAAAACAAAACAAGTAAAAAACATGTATTGTTTTGTATGAATTTATGCTTTTTTAATCGCAGGTATTTCAAAGTACTGACTTACAAGACCTTGAATAGGCAATATGTAAAAGATTTTCATCCGCCTTTGCGAAACATTTATTTCTGTTTAGACCAGTGGTTCTCAACGGAGGCGATACCGCCCCCCTGTGGGCGGTGGGAAGATGCTGAGGGGCGGTGAACATGTTTTGGGTAGTAGGGGGGCGGTGGGTATAATTTAGGCGATAGGGGGGCGGTGGGAGGGGGTCAGGAGATAATAAATGTATTAGAATTAATTTTGATTTTAAAAATCAAAATTAAATTTTGTATTAAATCACGAGTCCAACTTGAACTATTTGTGCCGACGATAAAATCAAATTATGCGCTCTGGAATCTCTTACTTATTTCCTTACGTTTTTCGGAGGTGACTGTCTTTTTATTAAAAAAGTTTAACTTTTTTGTTTAGCTTTTTTTAATTCTCTCTCTCTCTCTCTCTTTGCAGCGATTTGACTTTTAGTGATCTTTTGCGTCCGACAATCTTAAGATAGAATATTATAGTTTGACTACGGAGAACTTGAAAAATTTTTACTGCCTGCGTGATCTCTCTGATGCTACCTATATAAAATAAAGCGGTTCGTTTCCACTTCAAGGTCACCCGCCATCTCTCCGCGATCCAGCTTTACCTAATGGAGAACTGTTACAATAAATCACAGTTGTAATCAGGGTTGCATGATTTTATCTAAAATTAGCCAATTTGGCTTATTTTGATCACACATAGCTAGACAAAATTCAAAAGCATTAGCCACACCATCGTTTGGTTATTTTCTTAGCCTAACTGTTAATTGATTTTTTTCACCATAGCAAAGTTATTTCTAATAGCTGTAAAAAAATAATTTAATAACGCATTTTTTTTAGTAATTATAATACATGCAAAAATACCGTCCTGCATCTGCAGTTGAAAATGGTCAAATTAAATTCTCAAGTTCAAGTGGTTCAACTTTCAACCACTGAAACTTGAAAACTGGTTTCCAGAATATTAACAATCTTACAGGATTTTGGCTGCAAGGAGACATTAGTAGCCTTTACCCTGGACAATGAGCTATCGCCAAAAAAATTTTAATCGTCTTCCTCTCTTCCTACCTCGTCGAATGAGGATTCAGTGTTGTCACCGATCTAGTTATAAAACAGAGAACTCGACTCCAAATCGTCCAAAGAGGAGACTTGCGCCTTCACCTTTAGAAAAATATTAAACCGACCGTGAAGAAATTGGCTTTAAACCACCCAGAACAAATCTCTCACTAACATATATTTCTGAATGTTCCTTTACTATTTTGAATGAGAAAAAGAATACTTTGCTTGTTGATTTTTATTGCATCTAATTGTTTCCTTAATTTTTTGAGTGAAAAAGTTTTTTGCTTGTTTATTTCTATTTTATTTCATTTTATTTTACTATTATTCTTTTAAAAAAATATTTTTAATCCAAGATTTGTTTTTTATTTCTGCATTCGTCGTCTTAATTCTAATAATGACTAATGAGGAAAAATATATCTTGTTTAACCGTTTTGTAAAATTCTGGAAGGAAATTATTTTTAACTTTAAATAAACCTCTGTTCGCACACCCTTTCACCTTTAATATAAAGGGGGGCGTTGAAAAAAATGTCTGTCGTAAAGGGGGCGTTAGCCGTAAAAAGGTTGAGAATCACTGGTTTAGACGATGAAAAATGTGTCCAATATCATTTTAAAGCGCTACAACGCTTTCTATTGAACGTAATCCTTTTAATACGTTTTTCAAGTTTCTCCTGTAGTTTTAGTTTGTTTCCATTTGCGTCCAAAAAATGTAAGTTTATAATTAAACGCCTCCCCTTCTTCGTTTTATTGCGAAACACCCATTTAACTGTTGATAGAAACATTTCGGGACTAAAATAATTTCGTCGCAATAATATTTTGCTGAAATGTTTTCCATCCTTGTAATTTGGATGAACCTTTGAAAGAAAAAAATATTTGTCATGGGAATTTGTTGGATCAATCTTAACAAAGTCTAAGGTTTCAGTAGTGCAAAGTGTTGAAATCTTGCTACATAAATTTATTTCTTTTGCTGCTCTAAAGCTCGATTATTTATTTTCCTTTCCCTTTTTTTTCTGACAAAATTTATCGTTTCTGATAAACGTCGAAGTTTATCAGCTGCATTTACAATATCTTAGTAACCCCACAAAACTATATCTTGCTTCCTTAAATACCCGCACTGTGTGTATTTGCTGAGTGTAAAATTAAAATCATATCAAACGCGTTTTTATGAGCGTAAGTGTATCAGACTTTTGAGACAGTAAACTTTAGGTATATCCAGATGACACTCGTAAACGCTTTACCTGAAAATTTTGTTTTTATGACTGTGAGCAAATTTGCGATATGAACTAGTTTTATTTTTGCCGGGAGGGCTCTTTTCTTGGAAGACGATAAGGAAAATGGAACACCATATTTATCTAGTTGCTTCTTGATAATATTTTCAACTGGTTATTTCCGTCAGGTGATAACAAAAGAAAATTAACTCAAAGAAAAGAAAAAGAAAACAGAAATGTTTTGTATTTGCTCCCAGGATTTTGATTGCGGCTACCAAATGATATTTCGGAAGTAAATCTTTGTTTAAAAATATGGTTATTCAAATCTATAAATGCTGTGTTTCAGGAACGTAGTTAGGTAAACTGGGACTGCACTTTTTATAATCCTAGTACGAATTTCAAGCTAATTTAAAAAATATTTTGAAGAAATAATAAGATGACAGTTGTGCCACATCTCATCAAATAGAAAAATGAAAGATATCTATTAATTATGGGTTTAAAATGTGAGTTTAATGCTCTTTCTTGCCACAATACTGGTATAAAGCAGTGGCGTAGCTAGGGGTTGGCAGGAGTGGCTCTTGCCACGGGCGCAGCAGCTGGGGGGCGGCATTTTGACCGATTAAAAGAAAAAAATTTTTTTTGGTTAAGTTCAAACTGACCAAAGAATTAAAATTAGATAAGATACCCTGAGCAGCGCAAACTGCCCCCCCCCCCCCACGCTACAAGAGAAACCATATAAAATATACAACTTTGCTTTGGTAAATTTCGATTGGATACACTGATGTTAGCTTAAATCTATCTGGCAGGATATAATTTAATTATATGGGGATTGGAGTCTATATAATAAGCTGATCTGAAATCGGCCGGTCTTATCCACTTAAAAGAGAAAGAAACAAACATTTTCTCTCCGCTTCTTTCCAGCCGTTTTTCTCTCGATATCATTCCAACTTATCAATTACGTACTATACTTCGGAAATAACGTTCTACGATTTTTAAAATCGGCGAGCTTTTGTTGAAAACATTTCGGATGCATATTTTTGGAATGCAATTTTATGATGATAGAAAATAACTCCTTTGTTCTTAACAATTTTTCTGTGGCGAAAACTAGCGAAAGAATATGATGTATTTCTCAAAAACGGGGGAGGGACGTTTCTAAAAGCAACTATTGCAAATTTCGCGATTTTAAAAATTTGTACCAAGAGCCGACATTTAATGAAAATTCCAAAAATGAGCGACCTCTAGAAGGGGGGTTTCGCAATTTTTGAAGTTCGCCACGGGCGCTGTGCCCCCTAGCTACACTACTGGTACAAAGTGATGGTATAATTAATACTAGCATATTTTTAAAATTTCCCACTAGAAAAAAATAAATCTTTAGTTAACTTTCAAACACTGGAACCAGTCATTCCTTGTGAATTAATATGGCGCCAAAAACAGTAGTATCTATTGAAAGAAGTCATCGCTTAAATTCGTCATATTTTTGCATTTCCAATGCAGTAAAAACATTATTATGATTATTAGTTTAAATGGCTTTTATTTATTTTCTTTTGCTTAAATATGGGTACTAATACTTTCTGCATTGCGAAGTAGTGGAATAAAATTGCATTATTTTAATCAGGATTGTTATCTGTTCTGTGTGAATTAATGAGGCGCCAAAAACTGTAATTGTTATCTATTGAAAGGTAATGGATAGAAATAATCAATCAAATGCGTTTTAATATGTTTACGTTTCCAATGCAGTAAAATCATTATGATTATTTTTTGATGTCGTGACCTTTATTTCTTCTCTTTTGCTTAGCGGCATAAATACTTTCTGCATTGCTCGCTCAACTGATTTGTCAACCAAGAATAAAAGTGTACCAAAATTTCAAATTAAAACGGAAACATATAGGAACTGGAAACTGTTGCCATGTACATAATGCTTGAAACAATACAAAACTCTTCGTTTTACATTGTTTGTTACCAACGTATCTTTTTGACTGCCGGTTATGATGTAGAGCAGAGCTTAATTTGTATCCAAGAAGAGCAGAAGCCTTATATTCTTCGTAATTTATAGTCGTATTTTACTAGTATAAAATTAGTCTCAATTCTGATTAAAAAAAGAAAAAAAAAAAGAAAAAAACAAAAACAAAGGCGGTAAGTTGCTCTGTCTTGGCGAGTACTTAAATATTTCAATTGCGGAACATTTGATTACGCATTATAGCGGATTGCACTATATATTGGTCAAGTTTGTATGTAGAGAACTATACTATGAACAATGCACATTTATTTTATGCAGTATACTTATAAAGTCAACCAGTTTTTAGTTTAGCAATAGAAAATGAAAAAAAAAAAAAATAACATTTACTTATATTTCAGATTCAATTAAAATCATAACACTAAAGACACAAAATGTGAGAAATATTATGATTAGCAAAAACATGGAAATTATATAAAATGTTGAAACGTTCGAAGACGGAGGAAGAAGCAAAATCGTAAATTACGAGGAATAACGGCAGTTATGATTATGTCTAACGTTTTATAGTCCAATTTCTTGTAGCTGTGCTCTCAATGACAAAGACCATTGGATTTTGAAGAAAATGACTAATCATCAGTTTCATTACTAATATACTAGAGGACTCCGGAGAGCAATATCAGTGAGCTCCGCTGCTTATCATCTAATTCTTAAAATTTCGTTCTAAAAGGAAAAAGAGAGAAAAAAAAAAGAAATGCAGGAGCTGAGCTCCTGTAAGATCCTATGCAAATTCAGCCAAGATGTAGAGAAAGGATCTTTGTTGAAACATCAAATTTTGGAAATAAAGGGGAAAAGGGATTTAAACGGATAGAAAAGTTATATTGAACCCAATATATATTCATCTCATCTTCTTCTAAATACTTTTACAAGTTAATAAATTTGTATGGTTCTATTTGTCTATTAATGTGTTTTCAATGGAACGTTTTTGATTTAACGTTTTGCTCTTTATTATTTTATTTTTTTACTCACATAGTGTTATGTCTTCCAAATTCATATCTATATGCCATTTATGTACTGATAATTATTTTATCACAGTACAAATATTATTTAAGGAATCTAGCACTTTTCTTCTCAAACAGTGTTCAACATAACAGTATCATCGTTGCCATTAATTAAAGACATTAAGCGGAATGATCGTTTCGATGAATAGCTGGAATAAGCATATTTAAATTCACCTTGAGGTTAATTGTCATTACATCGCTTATATCTTCGTCCTTCGTGGAAGAATGCCTTCGGTAAAGGTCGTTAAATCTGATCTCATTCAAATCTAGAGTCTACGAAAAGAATTTTGTATCTATTACTCATTCGGTAAACATGAACGAATTGAATTTGCGTTATAGCTTATAGTTAATTCTGAAGAGAGTTTAATTATTTCACTTTCAAGGTAATGGCACTACCTGGGAAGTTCATTTGGGACCGAGACCGATTTCGGACCGATATGTTTGCAAACATATTAAGTGCAATGACCCGGTCTATTGCCGGGAGTAGGGACTTAAAGTAACCATTCACATTACAACATGCAGTTGACCAATTCCTCCTGCTGAGTTTTCCCACTTTTTTACTAGTGAACACCTAGAAGGATGCAAACACACAAAAAAGGGGGAGGGGGGTTGCACACTTTCATTCCTGGAAAGGTGAAAAGACATGCAATGAGCCGCCATACTTTTTTTTATTTCAAACGAGAACCTGGATAATAATTGGTATAAAAACATTCAAATCAATAAAATGTTTGGTATCTAGCACACTTAGTAAAAGAGGAATTACTCCAAGAATAGCAAAGTTGGGAAACAAACATCATTGGCATTCAAGAAAGTGTCTGTCTTAAAGAAGTTTAGCCGCGTACTTAAAACATATCGTAAGAGTTTTTGAAAAAATAGCGATGTCAGTTGACGGTGAATAACTAATTGAATTTTAATAACCTTCTAGTGAAGTACATTTTGTGATTCTGATCGATTGAATATGCTGAATTTTTGCAAATATTTAATAAGGTTTAATGATAGAAGTAATTGAAGTTACTACTTATAAATGTTAATTATTTTGTGTTTTTATCGGCAGCTCTTACTCAATCTTTTTGTTTTACTACGCTGTAATTCGTGATAAAAACGAATTATTTGTGGAATATCCCTTATGATTTATCGCGTATCCGAAAATCGTTGAAATACATTGCCATCATTTAGCTGCTAAATTATGGTTATAAATTTTCTACCTTGTGCAGTGGAAAATTAATTGCTTTGACTGTCATATTTTATCAAAGTTTGAATACTTCTATTTTAAGTTTTAGTATGTTTCTCTTATTCGCTGTTAAATTTTCTGAAAGTTTGACAGAAAACTGTGCTATGAAGCAAAAACGTACGAAGGGAATTTGTATTTTGGAAATAAATGCTTATAGCGTAGTTAATGGGTGACAATTTTACGAAAACGAGTAAAATATTTGTTCGTAATAAGTAGAGTAATTTAAAATTTACAGCCTATTCTTAACTTTCATGATGCAGAATGATCGAAAACCATTTTTGCTTGTCCCCTGAATGCATGCGTGACTGAATCTCTACGGGAAAATGAGCTGAAGCATACACTTTATATGACAAAAGTCTGCTATGGATAACAATGGGTTTGCTATTTTTTCAGAAATTCGAAAAAAAAAAAAAAAAAAAAAAGAAATGTTCATTTTTAAAGTGTCCGGATACTTTTAGCAAAATAATATTCGTATACATAAATGAGTTGCCCCTGCATTTTTAGAAATTATATATAGATGTGTTCTTATGGTTTTTTTTCCCTTATTGCCTTAACAACGCTGCATTTTTTGTAAAAAAGTTTTTTCTTTAATGTTAAATATTTATATTACTCTACAGGGAATTTTTTAGGTTCCATAGGTCGGAGGTATTGCACACATTTCCAATTTGAAATGATGGTAGTAATGCTATGTAGACTACTGTTGTCGTAAAAGTAACAGAAAGTGTATTACTGTCCATGAATGTATTAACACGTTTATTGGGCGTAGTTTTTGTTTTTTTGGTCAAATTTCACTGAGTATTGACCCTTTGCCCCCCCCCCTCCCCCAGGAAAAATTCGAAATGACGGGTCTGAAGGTGATGCTTAACTTGGATTATAAAATGTGGAAATTAGTAATTGGTTTTCTGGAAATACATCCCATAGCAGGGCGACATGCATACATTCTTTTACACACTATATTAAACGAATAGTGGAACATAATAAAATATAAATCATCAGAAATGAATTTGAAAAATAGACATTTGTATTTGTCGGATATTGTTCGTGATATTTTTTACGTCACTATTATTTTAAAAGATTAACATGAAATATAAAATATAGATTTCATGTAAAAAAAATCCTTATACTTATTTTTGAAAATAAACCTGAAGTTATACACCGTGTACCTTCCAATACACAGCGCTGTATTTAGAAAAACTTTCACGAAACTCTTCCGACCACGTAGGACAGCTGTGTTGTCACATCATTAATATTCATTAATAACAACTTTTATTATAGGGCATGTTCGATAAAGTTCCGAAGAAGTTTTGTAACTTTCTATGCTATAATTACACAAATGTGCAATTAGATCATTGCCGGCAAAATGATGTCACACACCTGTTCTTACTCATCAATCATTTTGCGAAGAACTTAGATTTTAATATTCATGCATACTAAGTCTAGTTTCGTCGAATGTGGAAGGACTGAAAAATTAACATAATAATTTTGAGAGTTAATAATATTTATTGCTATTTAATGTAAAAAATAAAAGTTTTTATTTAAATAATTTAAGTTATTTGTGAAAACTGCGAGAAAATATTTTTGTTGTGTTTTTATATTTAAAAATTTAAATACTTTTTACTTATTTATGTATTTATTTTCCTAATGACAAATGAGGGATTTTTAGCTGTTATGTCTGGAAGTTTTATTGTCTAGAATTACTTTCATTTCGAATCAAAAGGATCGGTAAAATGTTCAATAAATTAAAATTTATCGTTCAAATGTATTTGTTTTTAAATCAAGGATTTGAATTCATTTTTGCTACTGTTCCTGAAATTTAATATAAACAAGCAATATTTTTTTTTTTTGAGAGAGAGAGAGAGAGAATACGTCGTCGGCACCGTGCTAAACTAACGAATGTGAAAAATCGCGTTTTTCAAGCTCAAATTTTACAAATAATTAAATTAAAATAATACCTTCGAATGATAGTTTTACACTTAAAGATATCTATAAAAGTTTAAAATTGAAAATAACCAAACACGTCAGGTGGGAATAAGTTATATGCAGTGTTTGGGCTCTCCTGAAAAGTGCCAATTTTCAGATTCGTTAGTTTAGCATGGTGGCGACGATATGTTAAAAAATATTTCAGAGATCTGCCAACTTATACGATTCGTCCGTGGAATGTATGAATTTAATTAGCTGTAGGATTTTATGGAAAATTGCTGATTCTGTACGGATTTTGAATGTTCTGTATGCATCTCATAATGAAAATTCTTAAAGAACTAATATTTTGCCAAACTTTGAACATTCTTAACAATTTTAGAAGCTTTTAATAAACCGCACCATTAACACACGAGGCTTTCAGAACTTAAGTTGATCTAGTACATTTAAAACTTAATTCACTTTAGCTCTGAACGCCTCACATATTAAAAGCTTGAGTACTAGACTTTCGAACGCTCACTATACTCTGCCGTTTCACGTAATAATAATTATGCTGCCGTAGAAAACTATTGAGATTAATATCTAAATAATTTTTCATATTTTTTTTTTCTAGAACAGAGTTAATTCTTCAAACGATTTGTAGCTATATTGAATTTCAAAAATTTGTATTTGATCGTCTGAATGTTTTCCTTTCTTTTTTTAAACTTCTAATATTTATATCTAACGACAATGATATAAAATAAGTTTTAAGCTTTTGTAAGAGCGAGATGTTCTGCACGAAAATTTTATGGTATCAGATATGATGTTGATGCCCAGTCACACAATTAACGTCTTTTAACTACGACATCGGTGTAATAAGATTTCCTCTATTTTCCCCAGCATATCCCTACTAAAAATGACCCATAGAGATCAATAGAAAATCTATTGATATTGGTACAGTTCTATTGATATGAATTGATTTCTATAGATGTCTCTATTGATATCGATAGAAGCTATTGATATCTGTAGCCTATTGATCATATCCTCAATGGATATCCATAGAAGCCCTATAGACATCAATAGAAACTTGGTCAGTAGGAAAGCATTTCAATTGATATCAATAGAAGCTTTATAGATATCAATAGAAATCTGGTCAGTAGGATACTGATCCCAATGGATATCACTTAAAGCTTTAATTGACATCAATAGAAATCCGATAGGTAGTATACTAATTCCAATTGATATCTGTAGAAATGAAATCATTAAGTTTAAACTTAAGTAGTAAGTCTCGGTAAAATTAGTGAGCTAGGAAGGTTATTAATAATAATAACAAAAAAAAAAAAAAAAACCAGATGATTTTAAACTTTGTAAATAAAGATAACTATAATTTTAAAATAATTAATTTCGACTGAAATTTTAACTGATAAAATTTCTGACTTTTTAAAATCTGATATTACAGATTCATAGATTATGCCAGTCATTTTTAGCTTACTTTCCAGTTAAAAATAAAAAAAAAAGACGAAAACGCATTAAAAGTGGCTTAATGCATCTAAAAAATATCGCCAAATCCAAAAAAAAAAAAAGTCAAAAAGAAATAAAAAAGAAAAATGAATATGGAAAAATTAAAAATTGGAAAGTAGGGCATTGGAATGGGGAATTTGTGTCTCTGTCTGTCCCCCCTTAATAACTTTTGAATGAACATTCCGATTTGAACAAACTTTTTTTTGTTGGAAAGATCTCGGCGAGTACAGCTCATTCCCATATTTGATTTTTCGATTTGAACAATTTTTGGTTCAACTTTGAATCGTTCAAACAACCTGTCACGCGATACTACATTTTAATGAACAGTCCGATTTGAACAAACTTTTTTTTTTTGTTGAAAAGATCTTACCAAGGATACTTCATTCCCGTTTTCGATTTGAACATTTTCGATTTGAACAAGTTTTCTTTCAACATTGAACCGTTCAAACAAGCTCCCTTCAAACAAGCCCCTAATAACCTTTGAGTGAACAGTCGAATTTAAACAAACTTTTTTTTGTTCGAAGGATCTCAGCAAGGATACTTTATTACCATATTTAAATTTCTAATTTGAACATTTTTTCGTTCAACATTGAACCATTCAAGTAACCTTTCCCCACTTAATAACTTTTAAGTGAACCGTCCGAATTGAATAAACTTTTTTTTTGTTCGAAAGATCTCGGAGAGGCTCAATCCCATAGTTCGATTTTTGATTTGAACCACTTTTCGTTCAACGTTCAGTGAAAAACTTAACATTAGCGCCTACGGGGCAATCCCTACGGGTTGATCCTGAGCTTAAAGGCGGGTTTCCCTCAAACTAATTTTGTAAGAAAATGGTTTTGATAAATAATGCATTTTTGTAAAGTACTTTTCTGAATAATCTTCTGTGAGGACTGATTCCGACTCCGACTCCGTAAACATGGCGGAAATGCTGGCTCAGAAAAAAAAAAGACTGACTGTGCAGACGATTTTTTGTTTATTTATCTGTTTTGTTTTTATTATTATTATTTTTTTTGGCAGACGATTTTTTGTAACAAAAATTTTTCATTCGCGAGAGCATTTTATTCTTTATTTATATTTAACAACTTGCAACGGATAAAAAATGAAATTCGAGACATTTTATTAACTTTTTTATTTCTTTCTTTGATAAAATGTGTTTTGGTGTTCTTTGTCTATTTATTTATATATATTTTTTGAAAACGATTGAGGAATTTTTCTACGAGCGAACTATAACAGTTACATTCTCTAAAAAATGCGACAAAACTATTTTCGTTTATTTACTTTTTACGTGTCTATTTCATCTGATGAGATTGGTATATTTTGCATTTAGAAATCAGCATTAAGTGCTAAAAAGGTATGTTTGACATAATTTTCAGTCTCAGATAATCAAGAGAATATTGATCAGATGGTAGAATGCCGATGTCGATGTACGGGAAAGTAGGCTCGTTTAGTTCTTGACAGAACTTCTGGTTTTTCCTTTATGTTTGAAAAAAAATCAATAGTTTTCTTTCTAATCATCACAGACATATGGTTCAACCATTCATTTCAAAGATATTATTTAAAAAAGATTATTAAAGAAAAACACATTTGTATTCTTTAAACTGGATACAAAAATGGCCTCTTCATGTGTAAATTGTATATTGTGCGCATTGTGAAATATGGAGCATTTGAATTGAAGTTCCATAAGTAAGTTTGTCTTTTTTTCTAAGAATCATCATTTTGAGGGTCTTTTCCATACATCTCCATGTGATGCATAATGAGTCTCGATGCATATTCATTAAAATTTGAGACTTCAATGTAGTGTTATGCCCTGATATGTACAAAATTTTTATGCTGTGGCTAATTAATGCTATTATAAACAGTATATATCAGTTTTGTTCTGCTGGATATTTTGCACACCACTTGTGCAATGACACACCACCTTGTTCGAGTAGTTCTATCCCTAGTAAAAATGACCCGTAGAGATCAATAAAAAGAAATTGTATGGGAAATGGATTACGGATATCAATACTGTTAAATCAGTAGAGACCTATTGATATCAGTAAAGATCAAAACAAGATCCATAGCATCTTTTAGTGATATCAATAGAACAAAACCGTAGGATCTATGGATATCAATAAAGATCCATAGCATCATAGAATAAAAAAAATTGTACGGGGAAATGGCCAACGGATATCAATAGAGCTAAATCAGTAGAGGTCTAGTGATATCAGTAGAACAAAACCGTAGAATCTATGGATATCAATAGAGATCCGTAGCATCTTCTAGTGATATCAGTAGAACAAACCGTAGAATCTATGGATATCAATAGAGATCCATAACATATGACTTACTGCTTTGTCTTCGAAAAGTCTAAAGACTATTTCTTAGTTGGGGCGAAAATAACTTAAAATTTGAAGAAAAGCATCGTGAAATACAATGACTGAAGTTTTGCAACTCTTTTTCTGGGATTATAATCATGAGGTTGCTACATTTATTATTGGGTCATTCTTCCAGTTCATACCACGACCTCCCTTCCAGTTTTGTCAACGTGGAAATATGTGTGCAAAAAATTTCGATATCGCCTTTTTATCTCGGGCCCCTTCTCCACCTAGCCCCCAATGCTGTTGTACCCCTAGCCTCCCCTATGTCTGGGCTATGCCCATCTAGCATGTGCGTGCAGTTTTTAAGGTTAACATCTTATTTTGAAGCATTTCTCTATGGTGATTTGAATTTTACGAATAAACTTATCTCGGTTAGCCTTTTTAAAGTTTTTTTTTTAAATATGCGTCGCAAAGTGCTGAAGAACATTCTGCTGCTGGGGTTTGAACATTTTAGTACACTCATATATATGAGAGGTGAAATCGTAATTTATCAGTACTGGAATGGCAATGAAAAATAATTAAATACCTTTAGTCCAGAGCAATTTTATGGGAAAAGGAATTAATTTTCTGGATAACTGTAACCCTCACATCTGTAAAATGATTTGAATTTGTTAAAAAGGGGATTGTTTGTTAAATACGGGAAATTTATTTTAAAAAGTGACAATGAGTGATATCAGTCATAAATATTTAACTGTTGCTCATGTCAATTAATTTTGTATATTTTCGTAGTTAAAACATTTAACCATCGCTTATACGTAGGTAATATAAGAAATAATTCTCTCACAGGGGATCTTTCGACAACAACTTGCCAGATAAGTTCGTGTTTATTCTTCACAAGTATTTGCTCAAACTCTCTCCTTGTCAGAAGTATCACATCAAACGAGAACCTGTAGACGCTTTGAGTCGCGAGTCCCAAGTCCATCCATCGTCTTAGATAGTGTTCTGTCATAAAATAATAAATTTAGAGGATTCTTGCCTACAATAAAACACTATCTTTCACGGATTAGAACTTATGTTGTGTGCATCTTTTCATAACAAATTCCCGTCGGTTGTAACTGGCTGTCAGTTAGAAAGTAAATATTTTGTTCGTAGTAACTCGTGATGAGAGACAGATTTATATATTTTTTAATTTTAGGAATTTTACTTGCCTGACAATTCAGACATTCAACCTTTACAGAAATTAAATTTTAACCTTCTGAAATAGTAAAAAAATAATGTTTTATTCGTTCATCAATCAATTTCTCATTATAATGTTAGATATTAGTAGCATCATCATCACTTTTTTGCATATCATAAACCCATTAAAACGTTACTCTCTTTCATTTTTTAAAAATATTTATTTGAAAAATCTATATTGTGATTAAAAAAATATGTATATATTTTATTTTTTATTTTTGTGATGTTCACAGCATATATTTTCATCGGTAAAATTAGTGCATTTTCTTTACACGAACACATATAAAGGTTCTATAAAAGTATTTATTTTTTGCTCGTTTTTCTTCTAAGTCTCTGACTATGTAGACAGTGATTGCTAATGAGCTATTACCTTCCAAACCGGTTGTCATTTTGTGAAAATAATAATATATTGGGTATGAAAATAATATTGTATGCTGAAAACAATAAAGATATATATATTAGTATTTTTTTTTTAATTTTTTATGCAATTTTAAAACATGCATTTAAAACTGGTTATGCAACACTTACTCACAATACAAAAACACAAATAAGATATAATATGCTAAACAATAACAAAAACAGGTTATTATTATTATTATTATTATTATTTAAATTTTTAGACAATCATTGTAAAAGTCCACTGTGTCCGTAAATATTTTATATAATACTCGTTTTTTGCTGCCTCCAACAATGACTTTTTTTGTTAACTGTTCAAAACAATACTGCAAGGCTGAAAATGTTTTTGGTCAAACGCCTCTTTGAAATAAGACAGAAAATTAATCACTAATTCAAAATCACCCTTTTTGTTTCATTTTCTTCTTGCTTCAGCGAAGGTTTCAAAGTTTGTAGCGCGTGTAGGTTTAAGGCTCATTTAACTTATACTTGCAAAAGAAATGACCTTGGTAATAATTTATTAGGCGGCTTTTTTCTGTTTAAATCTTAAGTATTGGGTATGCGTTTTCGAGAGGATATTCATGAGTGAATTATGTAAAAAGGTGTCCAGATCATTCTGGATTGCATCTTGTGTGTGGGATTTGCAGAGTGTTTATAAAGTCTTGCAATAATAAAGATAATGTATTTTTTTAAAAAAGTATTTCAGATTCGTATTTTTTTTTTTTAAATCTTTTTCTCAGAAAGTTGTATTTCTCTTAGATACAACACAAACCATAATGCTGCTGGTAGCGCTAACATAAGAAACTTAAAATGGCATCTATGAAGGAAAGAACTCAGTGCGTTCCTTCAGCTGTGGGAATTTGTCTAGATTAAAGTGTTTGCTCATTAATGCCCAGTATTGATACGCTACGAAAAATAAGCTATTGTTTTTACAATGTAATTCTGAAAGCAGAGGTTTCAGTTTAAAACTGTAAAAGCACAGTAATAAACTGTAAAACTATCTATTTTACAGTTTATTACTGTAAAACTAGCCATTTTACAGTTTATTACTGTAAAATTTGCATTTTTACAGTTTATTACCATAATATTAGCTATACTATAGATTATACTGTAAAAGCAACAGTATAATACTGGCAGCAGAGGTTCCAGTTTGAAACTGTAAAATGCACAGTAATAAACTGTGAAACTAGCAATTTTGGTTTATTATTGTAAACTAGCAATTTTGCAGTTTACTACTGTAAAAACAACATTTGTTTTTTGCAGTGTACGTTAAATGAAATAATAATAAAGTTGTGCTATCGATACTAACAAATATGCTAATACCTGGTGCCAAGGGCACGGCTCGGCGGAAGGGAGGCAGTGCTGTAGTTGTAACAATAGCAGCTGTTATACTGTACAAAAATTAAAATATAAGAGTACACGTTTACACTTAAAGGGAAGGTGATTTATAACTTAGCTCAAAATGTGGAAAATAGGTAAGACGAATTTATTTTTCTGAACATAAATTTCTATATTGCAGATGTGTGTTCTGTCGTAAACTAAATGATACCGTCTTTTGAGAATTTGCTCTTTTTCGGTGAAACAAAATTTTTTTTTTTTTTTTAACTTTGAAACAGAAATTATTTATTTCTGTTTCAAATTAGTTTATGACCTTGAGTTTATTTCCTTACTTAAGTAAAACACGCGTCACTGTTTGTTACAACTTACGATTTATGCAGTGTATTTTTCTGTTAAATTCTTGCTCGTTTTTCTTTTGGCAAGGTGTTAGTGTTTTGGCTAAAGCAAATATTCAGCTGAATACCGAGATGAAAAGTTTTTATGAATGCGCTATCCAAGATGTTTACAGCTCTCACAACTTGATAATATTTACGAACCGAATCATTGAAAGAATTTAATAAAATTTACAAAGTAGGGATGCAGAAAAAAAGCTTATGATGAGGAATATTATGATCCGCCATTTTGGATGAACGAAGGATATCATTCGTTCATAGTTCGTTTGTTTCGCAATGGATTTTTTTCTAAACTCTACTTACAAAAGACAAACACATTCTGGATAAGATGCTTATTGGATACGTTTGATGTCGCAAACATTATTTTCTTTCTTTGAGATGAATCGGTAGACAAAACAAGAACAGAACTATTCAGAAGTTTTAAAATTACTCATAGTACAGAAACTATATCCAGCTTACATGAAACGTAGATGCAATTTAAAAAAAAACATCTTTCTTCACAAACGATGAGAGAATCAGATAATTTTATATCTTCGCGAAACAAGAGATTCTTCCGGGAAAAAAAGTTCATTTAAACTTTCTGAATTATAAGAAAAAAATCATGAGGTAAATTATGTCAGCATTAAATTTTGTCTTGTGTATATTTGCTGTCCTTCGCACGCGAAATACCATTTGGATCAGCTAGTAAGTGTTTTCTTCATTTGCTTTCAAATAGGTTGCAAAATAATTTTTGTAGCAAATTCAAAATTACGTCTTTCCGTTCATTCGTCAGTAAAGCGGATCGGTGGTGAGAACGGTAACTGCGGTTGACTTCAGGGTATCGTGTTGTAGAGCGATCGAATTCTTGGATTCGATCTTCTTGAATCGAATTCTTTATTACGAAATCTGAGTCTATAGAGCAGCTGCTAACAAAGTGTGTTCCGCAGAACCCTAGCTTAAGTTTCCTGCCTAAGTTTCTTCCATATAAAAGAAAGTAATTATGATGGCGAATGATTAGCATTCGTTTTCCAGATCGTTAAAATTTTATCGTTTAGTCAATAACAAGAATGTGGTTCCTTGAAGTAAATGGGAAGCACTAGGAATTCCATGGCGAGAGGAATTCCCAACGAGAAATGCAATTTCAGAAATAAATATATTATAAAGCGGTTCAAAGTACTTTTTTGCCTGGAGACCCATCACACAGCTCAAACAGCCACGATCCAACCGCTTTTCAACAAGATTGAGCATACTTCTTCAGAAATTGCAGCTTGGAATTCTGCTGTTCAAGATTTTCATCCCTTCCTCCATCCCCGCTAATGTTGGCAACTGTTTATAAAAGTTTCTCTTTGGTCTAAACCATAGTAACCTAGTCATGTGGTTACAGTATTTTCCTATGGCTCTAGAGCACTGCATTTGCAAAATACTATTTATTTCCTGCATTGATAACCCGATGCAAAATAACTTAAAAATTTTGCAATAGGTAAAACTCTTGCATTTTTTAAGCATCTGACAGCTAAACGAAAATTTTAGTTCTTGGTATAACGAAAAAAATAGTGTATAAGCAAATACAAAACTCGAAGGAAAACAAAGAGCATTCTTATGTTTTTCTAAGAACACCTTGTGCGTGAAGAACCGTTCATGCTTGAAGGAAATTTGGAAAAGTGTTTATACTATTTCCTACCCAGGTCATGGCGCGAAAAAAATGAGCTATCTTTGACTTTTTCTAAAATGATAGGTTTTGAAGGATTATTTCTTTTTCAAATTATAAGTTCTTTTTTCCAATTATGAAATATTAGATAATTCGATTTCAAAGCATGTTCCCCTCTTGTCAGAAAGACAAACAAATAGTAATACTTCAGTTGGAATTATAGTTTTATATTTCCCAATCATAATATGAATTTTCCTTACAAAGGTAAAAACCTTTCTAAAGCGGCAACCTCATTTTCTGTACAAAGTGTATGAAGTGTTCTTGAAGTGTGATTGAAATGAAAGAATACCCTCCGCTTTTCTTGCTGCTAGTTTAATTGCACAAAGCTCTGCATCGTGGTTAAGTAGCGACACTACCGGCCGTCATTTTGGAGCTAAGCGAAATTTTTCTTTAAACAGTAATTTTTAAATATTATTATTGCGTGTTTAAAGAAATCATGTATGTAACATTAAATTTAAAAAAAAAGAAGAAAGAAAGTTAGAAAATGGAAGGAAAAAGAAAGAAAAAAATGATTGAATTGATAAGAGAAGATACTTTTCAATACTTATACTTTTAAGAACTCAAGCATATTGGATATCAAATAAATTTGTAACGACTATTACAGCAAACTACAGAATATGCGATTGTTCATTTTTCAAAAATAAAATAAAAGTTGGAAAAGGAACCTGTTCACAAAAAAAAAAAAAAAGAAGAAGAAAAGAACTTAATAAAATGCTATGAGTTTCGCTTAATATTTGAAGTAAGTAGTGTTGCGGCCAGCGAAAGTTTGAAACTCTTAATAATGTTCAAATACATAAGACAATTAAGAATAATCGACAGAAATGTAAGAAACAAATGAAGGGTCAGGGGGAAAAACCACGGTAGTCCACTTTTTGTTGAATTTAAACTGATGCTACCACCTGTTAGAAAAATAAGTGTAATTTCGTTTAGTATATGCAATATTCGTGAAAAAACACTGTAGTCCATGTATTATTGTCATTTTAGAACAAGTATACTGGGGAAGTTTATGAGTTCGTAAAGTTTAAATTTCGTTTTTCTCAAAATGAATCAAATGTGACTTTCGTGGTTTTTCCCCCTGACCGTTCAAATTTTAAAGAATGTTCTGTTTGTAAAAGAAACGGTTATAAATAACGGCATGAAAGAAACGTAAAATATTTGCGAATGATAGTAATAATTGCAATTCGAAAATGATTTTCTTGTGAATTATTTTTTTAAACGTTGGTTATATTTCTTACATGAAAAAAGAAAAAAATAAAAGTAATAATTACATTACTCTAGTTTAGTTGTAATTTCTTTAATTTTGAATACCTAAAGATATTAGTCAGTCAACTGTTTGACAGATAACAACATTCAAACAAAAGCTTTGTTTTTGGAACTTGGAATGTTTGGCCTAGTTTACTTCATTATTTTTACTTCCAGTTTTTAATTTCTTGTCGCTAAATAGCGCTTTTTTATGTTGTTTTATTTCTGAAACGATGTCTATAAACAAAACTTGCTGCTTGCTTTTTGATTTCACCTTCAAAATGCGGTTTTTGGAAAGTTGTGCAACGCGTAACTTGAAAACATAGTTGAAAAAATTAATCTAGAATAAGTTTTTAAATTTGTGTGATAACTGCCGTTTCATATGAATAATAGAAATCAAATAAAGCCAGTTTCTCAACTTAAAGGTTAAAATTTCGTCCTTAAGAACTGCTTTCACTTTAAGCTGCCAAAAAGTCGCATGATAGCTTATTTTCTATTGCATTAAAAATACGACATGGTTTTGTAATGAAATGCCTTTATATCTGAAGCACAATATTAAAAAAATTACTAATTGTATGCACCTTGTTTGTCACCCGTTCTACTTTCACGTTTAACGCTTTTCCACCACAATAATTTAATCCCAAATAATATCATAATGTGGCCCTATCTAAAATGCTTGCGAATCTGAATCATCCTTTTTCACGAACCCCTCTGTTTGTACTTCCATGTGTAATATGAGTGCTCTTCTGAGATTTATTCGCGAGGCTTGAACGTTATTTCATGTTATATAGTTCGTTTTCCGAATGTGTAACCCATGCTTTCTCTGCAGTTGCCAAAATTGTGAGACTCTGTGAAAGCTCGCCCATTCAATGGGTGGATTACAACTTTGCCAAAGTAGTCTCGCATTGCCTCATTTAGAATGCAACTGGCGCCAAAAGGATGCATCTGGATTACCGAGACTGATGGCAGTCCTAAACAAGTATGGTATTTCTAAATCTAAAAGAGTGCACTCTAACAAAATGCAATCTTGCTTGACATTGCTATGTGTGAGACTGCATCCACTACGAGAAATCCGACATGATTCCCTGCTATTTCATCGTTTGACAGTTAATTTGAATTTAACATTATTTAGCACATCTTAGGCTAAAGTTAGGGCTTACTTAGGCTAAAACTTATCTTTATTCTTTGTTCATTATACCGTTTGATGCTAAATAAGTCAATTTAAATTGGTCGATTTCTAAAAATTCACATGATTACGAACTAATTCTGTATTAGTTTATTTCTTTATATATGAAACCTTGTTCAATAAATAATCATCAAGTTGATATCGCGATCATGTAAATTTTAGGACAAACCTAAACGTTTTAACCCTCTTTTCGCATTTTTCTTTCAAGGAGTTATTTTTATTTGCGATTTTGTAGACTGAAAAATAGTTTAACGTTTTATTTTTGTGTTATTTTTTTCAAATAAATTATAAACGTGTAATATGTGTATTTTTAATAAAATATAAAAACTTTTTGTTGAACATTTCCTGACTATGTGTCAAGAGAATTTTTCATTTGTGTCGTGATTTTCGACTTCTCCGATTACTATTGTTTGAAAAGCTGAATTTCATTATAGCTTGCTCAATCAATTTGTACGGGTGTGATATTTTTTCATATCTTTATTTGGGGAATTTTAAGCTTCAACTTTTAATTTTTATGAGGTTTGGGGCTCAAATTAAGGTAATAAACTAAGGTACTACAAATAGGTACTAAGGTACAAATTAAGGTACTTGAGGTAATTTGATTCGAAATGTTGCATATAAAGTATGAAATTGGTTTGAAGTTGTGATATAATGTGACTACATATTCCCGCAATAAAATTTTAATATCAATAGCATGTTAGAAGTGTTAATTAACTGAACAATAGCATTATTCAGTTTCTAAAGATGTGTTTCTAATACATCCCACTGGGTGTTCCTAATTTTGCCTGCACAGAAAGTGTTGGAAAATCAAATAAATTAGGGGTCTTCAACCTTTTACAGCTGCTGGGTGCATGAAAAAATTCGTAACGATCACGGGCCACACGTCTGTAGAATACTTAACTAAGTTAGAACTTGAAAAGTGAAGAGGGATATTTTTCAAAAAGAAGGGCTATCATTTTTTAAAATTAATGTTTTATGTTGAAAAATAACAATTCAACGGAATTCAAAGCAATAGTACTTTGCACATATGTTTTTAATAATGAAACAGAATGACATGCTATGGTACGTAACAATGTTACTTAATCCATCAACAACATTAGTAATTTCTACAAAAATCATTGTCCCTTCAATCTTAACGTGAAATTGGACTTTATTTTTGCTTTATTCATGTTTCGATATTCGAAAGAATACGTGTTTTTGCCATTCCTGCTCTATCCTCCAAATGTTGATATGTGAAATGTACCTAGAGATGTAAAATTTCCGGAAATTTTGAAGTGATGGAAAAAAACCGGTTTTTTTCCTGTTTTTTTCCGGAAAAATTGGAAAAAAATGAAAAATTGACTTTTTTACAATTAAAAAGAGCGTTTTTTAATAGTTTTGTTTTTCTTGGACCATTTAAAAGGTTAATCATTAAAAATATATGCAATCAACACACATTATTTTTCCTGATGGCAGAAATACGCATAATTAGGTAGGTTTTAATAGGAAAAAAATAGCCTTTCTGTTTTATGACTCAAAGCTTTCTTGGTCAAACCCCACAAATGAATCATATCGTCATTTCACTGTTAATGTTGGATAAAGTGTGTCTAACCCTTAGAATTAAATTTTCTATTTTAGACTGCCTTTAAAACTTAAAATAATAAGTAGATACTTTCAAACATCAATAATAGTGTTTGAAAGAAAAATCAGAATGATTTTTCTCTCTTGCAATATAACCTCACTATCTAAAAATGAAAACTATTGAGTTCTGGTTTTTCCCAACCCAATCTAAATCCAAATAAAATTTAAATGACTTCTTTTTTAACCTTTCTAATAGAAAACTATAAACCGCTTAATGGTTTCTAAACCTGAACAAAATTTAAACTGGAGTTTCAATTTACTGCACTGCCTTGCTGAGCACAATAGTCGTACCCCAACTTTTCAACAAAACCAGAGTTATTTACCAGAGGTTGCTTTCTGTTTCGTATGTGTTATTAATAAAATGTTTTGTAGTCATTTGTGAGTGGAAACTTTTTTTTTTAATAATCTGAATAAAAAGTCATCACAACAAAATATATGGAGGCGCAGCTCTTTAAAATGCACTATCTCAGTTTGAGCTCAATTGTAGATTCTACTATGTGCTTAGCAAGCACGGCAATATACATTTAGTTCGCATAGTCAGCTGAAACCTCGTTCTGTGGCTGAAGTTATGCTTATTCATTTCATGAAGAAGTAAATTTAGTTCTTCACTAAAAGGACGCAGGGGCGCCCCGAACTAAAATTTTTGGGAGGGGGGAAATTATCAGTTTGCCGAATGATAAAATACAAGCATGCACACAGTACATGAGGCATTGTCGTATATGAGAAAAAAACATTGAAAAAACAATTCAAAAAACTAAAAAGAACAACAAATCTCAATGTTGCAATATTGCCTTCAAATTGCGGAATCGCCAACAAAATGTGCCGAATACGGAAATTATTGGGAGGTCACAGTGACCTCCCGTGACCTCCCATCTGGGCGCTCCTGAAAGGACGTTGGTTTTGTAAAAGAAGTTTCTGTGTAGAGTTGTGTTGAGAGAGTTTTAATAGTTGATAGCGTTGAATTCTGCTTGGAATTTTCAATAAAGATGAGTGTACTTACTTTAATATAGTTTTTTTTTATTATTTAGTTATTTATTTTATATTTTGTGCTACTTTAAATACACAGATCGTTAATAATTATTATCTTAGTACGACTTTGAATTCTGAATTGTTAGACATATAAAAATCTTTGAAAGATATGTAAACTATTTAAATTAAGTTATTAAATTTTTTGTAAATATGCTGTCATAATGTTAGTAATATTGCATATTAATATAAAATTTTGGAAAATATCTAAATACCAAAAGGAAATTAACAATTTTTAACAGAAAATTGATAAATCAATGATATAAAATTAAATATGTATGGGACAGTTTATTTTATACATACACAAAGTAGAGGAAGTACATCAAGAAAATCAGTTAAAAAGTGAGGTAATGCATTTTCTATGAAAGAATTCATATTAAAAAATGAAAATTTTTGTGCATTCGCACTTATCAATAATGAAATAATTTTACCTTTCAGTGGCGAAATGTAATTTTTCATAAGAAATAATTTATGTACTTTTAATATCAAACATACACTAATAGTAGGCCAATTATAAAATCTGTTGTGTTTACAAAAGTTGGAATTTAATCAGAATTATATTTTACCTAATTGAGCAGTGGTTCACTTATTACAAAATATTAAAATGTTTTTAACATAAATTTCTGTACTTATTTACTATTGCTTTAACATTTTCAATTAAAAATTGTGCTGTCATAGAGTAAAGAACGTAATGTTTATAAAATGGCCAATATTCAAGTATTTCCTTAAAAACTGGATAAATTTTATTTATCTTTTTTTCTGCTTTCCAAGCTGAATCGGCGAATTATCGAGCAAATTATCGGGAGTACGACCAGAAATTGAACATTTTAGCACAATTTCAGTATCCAAATTTCATAATTATCCTAAAAAACTAGTATTTTGTACACGATTTAAAAAAAAATGCTCTTTGATACCTGCAATGTAATTAAATAACGGAAAAAAAAACGAAAATAATGGCTATATGTTTTGTATCAGGATGTTTATGGGATTTAAATGAAAAACAAAAATACAGGATTCAATAAATTAACGCTTCTAACAATTATACAAACAAAAGATTTTCTAGTCATTTCTTTCTTAAAAATTAAATGGAAAAATTCAATTTTTCCGGAATGGAAATAAACTTCCTCGGAAAAAAACGAAAAAAAAACGGTTTTTTTCCGAAAATTTCCGGTTTTTTTCCGACCATTTTCATCTCTAGATGTACCTAATCTTATTTCTGATTTTGTGTTCTTTATTTGATCAAACAACTTTTCGCTATGTAGATACCATCAACGATAGAAGGCAAAACATAAACAAGGTATTTTTCTTGGACATATGTCTTCGTGCACGTACGACGACCGTTTGCTTTTTTTTTTTTTTTTAATTTATTTTTTTATCTCATTGAAAACGCTTCCTGGGCCGCAAGTGGCCCGCGTGTCACGGGTTGAAGACCCCCAAAATAAATCAAGAACAAATTATGTATATTATTGCTTAAAGGTGTTTTTTGTGACAATGCCAAAACTTTTACAATAATTCATCAAATTTCAAAAGTAAGGCATCGTTTAAAAACAAATTGCCACTTTCGGCAAAAAATAAAGAGTCAATTCACATTTTAGTTGTTATGTCAAAAAGCCCGATTTAGTCTTTTTTTCTTTTTTTTAACCATTACTATAATGTTTAGCATTCTGTAAGGGAAGCCTAGTGGTTCAGTTAGTTAGACGGATGTGCTTATAAACCGAAGATCGCGAGCTCGGATCTCCATGGGCCCGAAAACTCTTCAGCAGAGTTATAATCCAATTTTCTATAAGTTAGTTATTTAAACTCATTGCTTGATTCTGTACTAAAGTTATGTTGTCGTTAAAATCAGAAAATACTTTTGTTTATATACCGGTAAATCGGAGTATAATGTTTTTTGATAAATATTTCAGCAAAATAGAGGCATCGATTTCAATTTATTTTGTTATTTTATTACGCATTGAATTAATGTATGGGTGATTCTACGGTCAATGCGTTTTTTGTGTCCCCAAAGAAAAAAATAATTTAATTTCACACTCATTCTATCACTAGTAGCAGCTATTTTTATGCTTGTTGTGGTAAGGGCCAGACGAAATTCCAATTTTTGGGGGGTTTATCGATACCAGGGGAAAATGCGTTGCCAGGGGAGTGACACTATTGGCAGAATTCTGGTTTGATTTACTATTATTTCACTTATTTTTCGGTGTAAAATCAGAGTATGGACTCATTTCTATAAGACCTGTATTCAAAAAAAATTTTCGCGTTGTAATAAAATAAAAAAAATCAATCTTGAAAACACGACATGTTGCATACAAGTCGCACCGCAGATCCCAAATAAAAATACTTCCCGCATTATTTACGTTCATTCAAATTGCTTTCACAGGGGCAATTAAGATTAAAAATGAAATTAATTATGCTTATAACACAGTTTTAATGTATATTTACCCTTTTTTAGAACAAAACTGCCAGGGGAGTGACGCCAGAGAAGTGACAAAATCACACATTACCTATAAAAACAACATCACGCGTTCTTCTTACCAGAACTTCACGTAAACCGTGATGTCTGCACAAATAAGTATTACATTATACACACGCACACTTATGTAACGATGAAATATAAAAAGTTATACTTACCAGGGGAAATACTACAGCGACTGGCGCAGTACGCTTTAAGGCACTTTCAACGAGAACCGATGCAATAATATTCGATTTTTTTTTTAAAAAGCCTCTTAACCCCCTTGCTTTTACTTAACTTTACTCAGTATTACACTGGTTATTCGCAATCAACTTCATCCTTATGCATTTTTTATGCTAAATTTCAGTCTTTGAAGTTCGCCAGGTGAGGGTGACACTGTTGATATGGCCCGTCAAGAAGTGTATTTTTTAAAAATAATAATAAATATTTTTTCAATGTTTACTGATGAAATATGTTTCTATGCTAATGTAAGTGTATGATTATGGCAAAAAACATTATGCCAAGTTAGCAAAAATTGAACGTCGAACATGTTTGTATAAAAACTAGTATTTGAACAGGCCAGGGGAGTATACATTTATGACTATTTTCAGCTATAAATGCTAAAATAAAATAATTGTAGTGAATTAATTGGGTGGTCCATATAAAAGATAATAGTCTGTAATGCTTAAGCATACAAAAACATTAATAAAATCAGTTTTACATGAAGTTTTTCCATTGGCCGTCTAATTTCAAATAGCGTAGAATCACCCGTATAGCATTCCAGGATAGAGGCCAGTTAGCCGAGTTGGTGAAAGCAGCCTGCAAATAACGCGAAATTCGTAGATTCGATTAGCCCTTTGTGAGAAAAATGTTGCATTGACATATTTTCCAATAGCTAAATTTTGATCCAGATTTTTACAGAATATAAAATCTAAACTCATTATAGGGTTCTAAAACACAGTTGTTGCATTAAAATCAGAAAAGAAAATGTCTATTTTAACATGATAAATCTCAGTTGTCGTCATGTATTTATTTCTCAAGATATATCTTCTTTTTTTTGGGGGGGGGGGGGGTATGCCATAACTTCCTTAACATTTTATTAAACTTCAATAAGTTAGGCATCATTAAAAAAGATTTCCCCCCCGAACTTTTAGGAAAATTTAAGGAAAAAATTCGCATTTTGATTTTTTCAAAAAAATATGGTCAAAAGTAAAATTGCTAATTTTGTAGTTTATTACTGTGCATTTTAGTTTTAAACTGAAACCTCAGTTGCCAGTATTTCACTGTAAAAGCAACAGTTTATTTTTTTGTAGTGTAGTATTATTTTATGTTTACCTGCATTTCCATTTTGAAATGTTAAGGGCTTACAAGCTACAATTTTGGGAAATACAAAACTTTTGACTCTTTCTTTTCTTTTTTAAATTTTTTCATGAAACCATTGAAAATATATCTGAACCATGTTTCACCATGTTAAACCCATAAATAAATTCCTTCGCAGTTTCCTTCTTTCTCTGCCATCTTCTATTTCTTCCTTAGAAAGCTGGTTTTTCAATAATCACTATTTTGGTCTTCATTGTTGTGGTATACTGTAAAAGCACTTATTTTTTACGAAAATGAAAGTATCTGTATTTTGCGTGCTGAAAATTTTGCCAAAGCTATGTTGTGAACCGACCCAAAAATTCATAATGTATATAGGTTGAAATATTTTGCGAGGTTTAAATTTTGCAATTATGGCTAGCTTACTATTTTTTTTATTTTTTACCCTCAATGTATTAAGATCAACATCTTTTCTTACCATAAATTGTTTGCGTGTGATTTTTTTTTCGATATTAGATGTTTTTTTTTTTTTTGAACATATAAAGTACCATAAATGAGAACTAATAACTATACTCATGAAATGCGGCTATTAGTTATTTTTTCTACTGATCTTTACTACATTATTCCTCCTCCTCCCTCCAGAACCGTTGGTTTTAAGCCTTTGGTTCTAGAGGGGGTGTTTAATAATGTTGTAAATATCACCATAAAAAAGAATTAATAGGGTTGATTCGGTAAGTGGTCCACCCCCCTTAAAACTGAAATGCGCATATGGTTTTCAAACTTTTTTTTACTGATCATGTTAACTTTCATCACAGTGATTGCTTTTGCATATATTTGGGTATCATGCAACTTTTTTTGGATCATACAATTTATGTCAGAAAAAATTCCAAAAAAATTTTTTTTGCTAGTTCAAACAACATTTTTCAAAGAAGTGTTTCAATGTTAGTTTTGATTATTTTTTCTATGCTCATCAAGTTTTCTTGTACAGTTTAACCTAAAGTACACATTGCAATAAGAATTTTTATGCAAAGTATTATTAATAAGTGTTTAAGGGCATGGGTCCCACTTACCCTGTGGTTTTTCTCTACAGGGGTGATTGTGTTCCGGTATTTTACCGGATTTCCGGTATTTTCATGATCGATTCTGGTATTTTCATGTTCGAAAATACCGGAAATAAAATATTTTTTTTTAAATTATGCTTTTGTCTTCCCACCTTCGTTTTTTTTTTTTTTTTTTTGAATTTTCGGTGATTTTCGATAATTACTAATCATATTCATCGAACAAAAATGTTAAGATGCCATTCTATTTTTTTTTTTGACTAAAAACTATTTGAAACTGTTCAAATGTGTGAAATGGGTCTTGTTTGTTTATAAAAGGCAATTTATTATTGAATATGTATAATTATAAAATTAAGTGTGCTTAAATAATAGGGGCCTTGGTTTTTTGAAAAAAGCATCCCCAATCCCCACACACATTTTCTCTTCAAAACTTTTAGGTATTTTTTCATGAACTCACAATCACCCCTGTCTCTATTAGGGTAAGTGGGTCCCTTCACTATATGGTGTAAGTGGGCCCCCTCATAATAATGATGATTTCAAAATGAAAAGCAGTTTTTATGAAGCAATTTCTTCGATGAAATGAAAGATAATTATGGATACCTAGAAGAAATTGATGGTTCATCTACAAAAACTGCAAAAACTGGTAACTATATATTTGTAAAACTTGCATCAAAGAAAACCATAAAGTAATTTATGAAGGTCTAATTTTCAAATATGATACAAATGAAAAAAAATACTGCAAAATTTGATAGAAAGTATAGAAATAGCTACACTTTTCTATTGGTTTGATTTGATGTAGGTGATGTTAGAATTATAACTGAGGATGAAATGATAATGTTTCTCCCTCAGAAAACTTCAAATAGACGCTGCCATTAAGTGTTTCCATTTTTTTCAACCTATATATATATTTTTTTTTATTTTACCAAAATTGATCTTAATCGACTCTATTATGTTTATTCAACACTAATTTACATGTAAAAGCAAAAAATATGCCTAACGGCTTTTAATGAATTTCACAGACACAATTGTTTTGTATTCCGCTTTATAATTTTCTGTCATACACATTTACATGTAAGTAGATATCTCGTTAATGGATAGATTTACAAAAAAAATATTTCCTACTGAAATTTGACATACTTTATCAGGTAGGACCCGCAAATTCCTTTCCAGAATATTCTCAGTTTAAATATAAATAAATGAGGGTGACCACTTACCCCTTCCTAGGGGGTAAGTGGGTCCCCCACTCCATTTTGTGAAGAATACGATAGTAAAAAATATTTAAAGCATTTTTTCAGGAAATAATGCTGAACTTGTGTTTATTAATAATGTCCAAGATAAAATAAGTCAAACAATGTAACCTGTTTTGCTTTAAAACTTTTGTATAAGGCTTTAAAAACGAACTGTTCAAAAAGGGGGGCCCCAACCCTAACTGTAATTTCATGAGTAATATACATATATATTTTTATACACGCCACTTTTTATACAAGCAGCCCGTATTTGAACCACTTCTTGAAAAGGTGTGATTTTACCTTTTTTGTAATCCTTTAGTTTTAGAACACTTAAAACTCTTGTTCTGCTTTTTGAGCCCTAAGAGCACCTTTATGAATGTTTTTAAAAGCTGTTGGCCCGTAAATTTTCCATTTTTCCTGAACAGGTAAATCGGTATGTACCAAAATGAAAGTGATAGCCCGTATTTGGATCACTTCCTCTACCCTTTTCCAAGGCGCGAAATTTCAACTTACGCGAGAGGTCTTGGAACGTATCCCTCGCTTAATTCGAAACTCCATCGCATTTAGCCTGAAAAAAAGTACATCTAAAGACTTCACCCCAAGAAAAAATTCTAGCTTATTACGCCCCCCCCCCCCCCGCCCTTCCCGCGGGAGAAAATTCCAGCTTTGATAGTGATTTCACTAACAGACATTAGATAGTTCTTTTTTTCTTTTTATTTTTTGGTTATTTTTATTTTGAGGTGTTCCGTCCCCCGTAAATACGTCCCTAAATACGTCCCTACCCCTCAACTATATTTGTAAGTATGAACATGAACCTGAATATATGCTTTTTTCACAAATAATTTATTATTTGCAATGCCACTACGCCTTTTTTGCTATTATTCATGACTAAACGGTGTTCTATATGATCTCTCAATTCCTCTCAATTTTTCCCATTATTATTTTCTTGAATTTTTACCTTTAAATATGCCTCTAAGTGTCTTTTATGTATCTATTAGGAGGAAAGGAAAGTAATTTTTTTTTCAAGTAATACAATTATAAAAGTTTTTTTTTTAATCAACGATGGTAATTATCCACGCTATCAAGGGCTTTTTGCCCATCTAGTTGTAAATTTTAATTCCCTGGTATATTTAAAAACAATTGATTTTTGGAGCAAAATAGCTTGAAATGGCTTCTTGGACACACGGCAAATTTTCAAGTTTTTGTGTAATAGAAAGTGTTTTAGCTATTGGAAGAAGGGGAAATCTGACTGCTTCACTCATTATACTCACCTGACATTGTAGCACCTGATTTCCCTTTATTGTGATCTATATATTTTTTTATAACTTGAAAATTTGGCTTGTAACCAAGATGCTATTTCAGGATATTTTGCTCCAAAACTCAATTGTTTTTTTTTTTTTTTTTTTTTTTTTTTTTTAATATATCCGGGTTTAAAAATGTACTGCTAGATGCAAAAGGCTCTTGATAATTACATCAGTGATTTAAAGTAAAAATTTTAAACAATTGGTTTGTTTGATAAAAACGACATTACTTTCGCTCCCCCTAATAGATGTAAAGCATTAAATTAGTTTTTATGTTCCAAGTGTATCATGTGGCATGTCATGATACTTTTGTTATTTTAATAGATGTATGGCCAGTACAAAGAGGATTTAGAAGCTTATGCAAAAGCTGAAGCTAGGAGATTAAAAGCATTACAAAAATTGAGAAAAAAAGAAGAAACGATAAGAAAGAAACAACTTAAAACTTACCGTAGTGCATGGCAAAGAAGACTTGCAGGTATTATTTAGAATTTTTGCTGATTTTTCTTTGTGATACTTGGTTACTTTTAAAATGTTAAATTCAAATTTGTAAAAATGTAAAGAATTGCTTATTTCTGTTATAAAAAATGCAAGAGAATCCAGCCATGTTGTGCAAATGACATATAAGTGGCATTCAAAGAGTTTCTTAGATGATAAACATTTTACTTATAAGGAACCTCACAAAAAATCATTTGAATTAACCAGCAACATTTAAAACAATCGGTTTATTTAGCTTTCTGAGTTTGGCTTTTCTCGAAGGGGCCCGTTTTCACATTCCGATTTTTAACATTTGTTTCATTGCTTTAGTTCAAAAGCGATTTTCTGTAAAAAATGTATGAGTCTTTTATTCACCTGCTCTTACTGTCTTTATTGTGTTTTTTTTTAAATAAATTCCACCAAATGTATTCTTTTGTTTGATGGATTCAGAGAAAGTAAAGTTTCTTGGTGGCTGTGAATTTTCTAGTTCTAGCATTTTGTGCTAGGATCACTTTTTTGGAATATTTAAGTGGAAATGGGCGGTTATTTTGTAAAACGCATTAGTTTTTTTGTGAAAAACTTGATAAAACTTAAATATGACCTTGCTGTTGACTACTTCTTGATACATTTCGCCGCTATTTTATACGCGTCTTAGGCATGCAGTTTCAATTTCTGGAAGAGAAATTTTGTTCATATTACGGCCGATAACGAAAGCAAATCGTGTCACCAAACAAGGACTTAGTCATGAAACTAACTTTATCAAATCACCAGAACACAAGTTATTTATTAAGCGGTTATATCTGTGAAACCTTCGTGTCTGTGAAGAACTGTGCTCTTCAACTGTATTAAAAGTGTTTTGGATGCTAAAAGGTTTACAGTAAAAGTAGTCTCACAATTTCAAATATCCAGGAAATGATCTTGCATTTTGAGGAAAGCGGAACGTACACTTTTAAACGAATGTGGCCGCAAACAAACTTTACTGCTGCAAGTTGTAGTATGCAGAGTTTTCGATTTACAGCATCTATGCTTTGAAATATGCTATCTTTTTGCATCCTTATCAGAATTTGAAAAAATTGCCTTCAGAGCTTTCAGCAATTGTCTTTGAAGTGTAGTCAAATAATTATTGATGCTATTTTGTTTAAATCTAAGTTTTTTAGTCATTCATGTATGTAGAATCGAAGTAAAAGTATTGTTCTTTACATTAAGGATGGTGAAATTTAACTGTTAGGCTTCTTAACAAAAAATAAAATTTAGATCTGGCTATGACTTAAGCATTACTGAAATTTAGAGCATTTGTATAAGTTTTGGAAATTATTAAGTTATTTCAAGCTTCAAAATGTGCTTGTTATTCCTTGTTATTGTTTCCTTGCTTTTATAAAGATCTTTGGCATTAGTGACAAGCTCTGTTACTAAGTCTTAAGAGTACTCTTATACAGAGCAGTAAGACATTGTGAACATATTCTATATGAGTCATCATTTAGTAGTAGTTGCAATATTTTCATATTGGGAGATGGTGAAAATACATACTTCTAATACCAACTTTATGTTGCATAATACTTTACCAAGTTAAATTGCTATTTTTCCCACTGCATGATATTGCTTTTTTTTAATTTAATGTGAAGTTACTTAGTGTAGTTATTTTAAATTAAAGTTTCTAATTCCATAGAATGTGTTTTGTCTGATTGCATTATTTAAAAAATATTAATCTGTGGTGCTTGTTGATAATAAATTTTTGATAATTTTAGGGTACTTCACAGCATTTTGGCATCACACATTTGCCAAATTAGGTGAAGATTGGGTATTTCTTGCTGTACTTGGCATTCTTACCTCCTTAATTAGTTTTGGCATGGATTATGCAATAGCAATATGCTTAAGAAGTATGTTCCCATTTTGCATTTTGCTTTTATTACTTATGCATGAAATCAACTAATATAAAAAGCATCATTTTCAATCATAACCAGATTGTCTATGATATATATGCATATTTTTAAGCTGTTGCATTTTAGATATTTTTCCTGTAGTATTATATTGATGGCTTTATAACAAGAAGCATATATTTTTAACGCTAAATACTAAGACAGTCAAAATATTAGAGTAGAAAAGTATCAAATTTCACAATAAAATTAATTTAAAAAATTTCCAACGTCACTTATGATTAAAAAAAATTATTATTGTAGCGTTTTAAAAAGCACAAATTTGCAGAAAATTGCAGACATGTGTTTCAGAGTTGCAAATCCCTTTTTCAATGCAAAAAACATATGATTTTATAGATATAAGGACATCAAACAAGAGCCTTTACATCCATGAGCTCACTTCTTTTCACTTTTACAAAAAGCATTTGATCCCAAAACATGTATCTGCATTTTTTTGCTAATTAGCTTTTTAAGAGAAAAAAAACATCAGTGATTATGTTTTTACTTTTTAAAACAGGCATTCATTTATTTCTTATCACATATGGTGCTGTCTGTTGACTGAAATTGAAATTTCCCTGCATTTCAGAAAGGAATAATTAGAGCACTAGCTGATTAATTAGCTAACATTAAGCTAAATAATCAGCTAGCATATAACACTAAGATGCATTCACAACATGAGTAAGTACATTATGTTTGGTCGATTTTTTTTTTTTGAGCTCAAACTGGACCACAGTGCAGCTTAGGCAGCCAGGAATATTAACTAAGCATTTAGAAACGGAAGAAAAGGGCGAATGAATCTTTCAGTGATGATTGCAAAAAACTGTAATCTAGTTATAAAATCAATACAATAATTAGAAAGAAATTTTACACCAAAGTAAAAGATTTTGTGGTTAGTGTTTTTGCAAGAAGTCTGCATATCATGTCAAAATATAACCGCAATCAGTCTTAATCTACAGTATCAGAAATTAATAACAAAAAGTTGCAAGGACAAAAAAAAAAAAAAAAAAAAATTATAGCTCAGGAACTTCCTCTGTACACCTCGGTTGAACCTTTGGGAAGTACTTCATCATTCATCGTCAAGTTTTTGTTTTTTCAAATTTCCATTTTTATTACTATTTCTTTTAATTTTAAGTGCCCATATTTTTAATTCTCCTAGGTTCTAAATAAAAAAAGAAACTAATTTCATAAAAATTGCACTTCTGTTTTTGGACATTACATCAGGGTCATTCCATTTTAAATCAACAAATGGGGTGCGCATCACCATTTTTGATTTTGATGAAAATTTGCATGTGTATTCCTTTTACTTCCCAGAGCTCAAAATAGTGTTCATTTTATTTTTAAAAAATTTACCCTTTGATATATAGGCCCTTTTTGTTGTTGGCAACAGCGAAAATCGGGCGTTTTGATGCTTTGCCTTATGAACTATAACTTTTTTTCTATCCAAGATTTTGAGCTCAACTATAGCTCATTGAAAAGCTAAGAAAAGGATCTTTTTATATATGCTATCAATAAATTTCAGATTTAAAAAAAATACTTATTTTTTCAAGGTCAAAGTTCACGACGAAAATGACATTTTTTACTACTTTCGAACATTAAAAAACCCATGAAGGGTTCAAAGTAACAAGCCGATTTTTTCATCATATATTCATAGTCATGGTTAATTACTGTATAAAAAAAATTGGCTTGTTATTCCACCCCCTTCGTGAGATATGCCCCTCCAAAGTTGTAAATTTTTTAAAAAATCCAATTTTCAACGCTAAAAAATGCATGTGGGGGGCAAGATAAAAAAATTTTTATACGTGGTATTTTAAGTACTTTTTACCAGCTTTCTAATAAAGTAAAAGTTGCTTTGTTATTCAAAGGCGTTTGGCAGATATAAGGGACTGAACTTTCAAAAAATTGCACAAAAACAACACGATTATTTTCATTTTTTTTAATTTTTTTTTTATTTAAATGTAATTATATACCTTATTCTTTGCCTTAAATGCTAAAAAAAGACTAAGAAGAGCAATGAAGAAACATATTTAAAGTTTAATAAGATAATTTAATATTTTTAACACCTGGGAATATAGAATACCACTACACTTGTCAGATTTTTAAACATCTGATTGCTACCTACAACAGGACTGAGCATTTCTTAACTTGTCCAGATTTGTTCATACCATGTGGTCATCCTTGTTCTGACTTGTTCTCACATGTGTATCTTAGTTGTCTTTCAAATTCTGAAAGAAGTAGGTTGTGGAGCTAGTGTTTCTGCTGTAAAATCTTCTGAAGCTGATGTGATTTCTCTTCATTTCAAGGTCATTCATATTCACATAATGTTTTGTTAAAGGTAAAAGAAGAAATTCTTTAGAATCCTTAAATATAAATTTAAATTTGTCTTTCTGCATGTAACTGTGAATAAGTTATGGATAACCCTAAATGCTCCATAGGAGTTTTTGAGAATGATGATTGTAATATTTTAAGTTACAGTAGGCAGTCTACTGTAAATAGTATTTCTGAGTACAGTGATGATGATAAAACTTTACTGCACCTGAGAACAAGGTGTAAAACTATTGAAACTGTTTGTACCTACCAGCAAGAAATTCCATAAAGGTGGCAAAACTTGTCAAGAATTTTTTTTGCATGGTAGGTACAAACAGTTTCAATAGTTTTACACCCAGTACGCAGGTGCAGTAAAGTTTTATCATCATCACTGTACTCAGAAATACTATTTACAGTAGACTGCCTACTGTAACTTAAAATATCACAATCATCATTCTCAAAAACCCCTATGGAGCATTTAGGGTTATCCATAACTTATTCAGTTTACATGTAGAAAGACAAATTTAAATTTATATTTAAGGATTCTAAAGAATTTCTTCTTTTACCTTTAACAAAACATTCTGTGAATATGAATGAACTTGAAATGAAAAGAAGTCACATCAGCTTCACAAGATTTTACAGCAGAAACACTAGCTCAACAACCTACTTCTTTCAGAATTTGAAAGACTGTTGTCTTTCAAATACATGTGAGAGCAAAATACACATGTGAGAGCAGGTCAGAACAAGGATGACCACATGGTATGAACAAACCTGGACAAGTTGAGAAATGCTCAGTCCTGTTGTAGGTAGCAATCAGATGTTTAAAAATCAGACAAGATTGGATTTTTTAAAAAATTTACAACTTTGGGGGGGGGGGGCATATCTCATAAAGGGGGTGGAATAACAAGCCAATTTTTTTTCTACAGTAAGTAACCATGACTATGAATATATGATGAAAAAATCGGCTTGTTACTTTGAACCCTTCATGGGTTTTTTAATGTACGAAAGTAGTAAAAAATGTCAATTTCGTCGTGAACTTTGACCTTGAAAAAATAAGTATTTTTTTTTTAAATCTGAAATTTATTAATAGAATATATAAAAAGATCTTTTTTTTAGCTTTCCAATGAGCTATAGTTGAGCTCAAAATCTTTGATAGAAAAAAAGTTATAGTTCATAAGGCAAAGCATCAAAACGCCAGATTTTCGCTGTTGCCAACAACAAAAAGGGCCTATATATCAAAGGGTAAATTTTTTAAAAATAAAATGAACACTATTTTGAGCTCTGGGAAGTAAAACGAATACACATGCAAATTTTCATCAAAATCAAAAATGGTGATGCAACAACTTTTTTGAAAATTTGTTGATTTAAAATGGAATGACCCATCAATGATCTTAGGGTTTTTTTTTTCAATTCCTTTCAGCTCCTTTTCGAAAATAAAGCAGGGAAAAAAAAGGAAGAAAAAGAAAAAAAACTAACAGTATTTTTATTTATTTAATTTCCTTTAGCTTAAGAGTCAGTATCGTAAGCAAGATTTTTTTTTCGGAGGGGGCTGTCCGTGGTGCAACTAGAATTTTCCCCTGTGGTAGTCTTTATACGTGTAACATGTATTACCCTCATAAATGCCTTCAATTCCTTCTTTGTCGCCCCCTCCTCCCCCTGGGAGCTGGACATAGGCTGCATTGCTTGTTATACTAATTTGAATGTAAAGAAATCGTTTAAATTAAAGGTGAACGTTTTTTTCATAATTTATTTGCTGAGTCAACACGTTTTAATTTTTCTATCTTACCTTCACATCAACTACTTCATAATTATAAGATCAGAATCTATTAGAAATAAACAATTCATTACGAACTCTTTAAAAGTGAAATTTTTCAAAACCATTCCTGGTAAACAAAGAAAAAAATATGGAAAATTCACTAAGTACTAAATTAATTCCAGATAAACATAAGTAACTTAAATATTACTGTAGGACGGTTTTGTTAGCACAAATGAATCAAAATATGTAAAAACATTGTAAAATTTTTTTGAATTAAAATAAAGGAAATCATTCCGACAAAAATATTGAGTAAAAAAAGTAAAACATTTGGTGAAAAAACAGCAGTCGTAATTAATATCACGAGTAGTAATTTTGATAAATAGTAACAGCTCTAAAAATTTCTTAAGCCTTGATGTGCGAAATGAACAAATCAAATGTTAGATGTAGAGCAAACATTCAACTGACACACACACTTCAGGCGTTTATCCAGAGGGTAGGTCATGGGGGTCATGACCCTCCCCCCCTTAAACGGCAAAATATGGCCTAAAACTGCATTTTTGGGACTTACAGTTCAAAAAAACCGCCAAATACCCACGTTTTAGCACAAAAATTCCACTGTGACCCCTCCCTTTTCGAAAATGACCCCCTCCTAAACCAGATGCTCTATCCGCCCTTGACACACTTCACCCCCCCTTCTCCTCACCCCGTTTCTTTGACTGGATGTACAACTCCATAGCCTAGTGAATAAGCAAATTCCTTCTTTTTATTGGTCGAAATGTATTGCTTTCTATTGCAGTGGCAGTAGCTCGCATTTTCCGATTTTTATGCGAAACCACAACAAAGATCTCCGAGTGCTGCAGCACCCTCAGACTTTCCTTTTGCTACGCACCTGTTAAGAGTGAAATGATAAAATTGCTGTACTGTATACATTTTCTTTCTGTTTAAAATTAGGAAGTAAAAACATACATATATATATATCTATGTTCATTATTGGCAGCTTATGTTTTTTTTCATGAAACGGTGGGGAGATAGGTATCCGTCAACCTCTGATGCCGACGCTCAAAAATTAACAACTGGTTTAGAACAGGGTTTTTTTTTAAGGTAAACTGCTGAAAACCAAAATGTAGTTTTTGTTAAATAGTGAAGTGTTGATGCGCATTCAATCCTTTAAATTCTTGCTATTTTTTTTTTTTTTAATTATCATATTGAATCACAAAAAGTTTGTTGGATTTTGGATTTTTTTTGCTGTGTTTCATCTTCCATTCATTATGCAAATGTTTGCTTCCACTATAAATCTGTCCAGGGATCAAAAATCGTTTCACACTCTTTTTATTTCCAATACAGCCTGCCTTTTTTTATATGTTATTTTTGTCTTATAGCTCTATTTGGTATTCTCATATTTGTTTGACTTTTTTAAGTTTTTATTTTTAATCTTTTATTGAAATGCTTTTTTCTTCATTTAACTTTGTTTCTGATATCGTAATTTTCACTTTTTGTGCTTTGCAAGAGTGCCATCTCTTTGGAAGTTATTGGAAAAATTAACACAATGGCAGAGGTGTTAGGGATTATTGTTCTTTTAAAGGTATTACTCCTCAACAAAAATTATTTTTTTCTGTTTTAGCAGATAATTTGCAAATAATTTAAAACAAAAATGTAATCTGCGATTTTGTCCTTATTTTTACAAAGGGATTTCAGTGGCGCCATCTATGAGAGTAGTATGTAAGTTCAATGTAATACCATTGAATAGCAATTTCAAACATTTCTCTAGCCGAACATGTTTCAAATTAATTATTGTTGTTATTTGTTTGTATTTTAACTAAACCTTCTAAATTTTCCTCAATTTCACTGGCTTTTATTTTAACCCATTCTTTTATGTTTCTGCTATATGTGTACATAATTGATCTTAATCAAAATACCTACAAAGCAAATGGAGTGTTTTCTTTAAATTTTGGAAAGCAGGATTTATTTTACAAAGCTTAGAAATTTATTTTGCTAATTTTTTTTTTCATTCTTAGTGAAGTAAAATTTTACTTTATTGCTTACATGAATTTCTTTTGCACTTACACATTGGATTTTTTTAATACTCAATATTGTTTTCGCCATTATATTTCTTAAACTGTTGAAGCACTTAAAGTCGTTTTGAGAGTTTGAAATTTATGAAGTGTTTAAGAAATTTTTTTCAGGGTTCAATAAGAGATTTCATGTATATGATAGACTTATGAGCATTTGAATACATACAATTTAATACATGATGCTTGTAAATTTTTATTTTTACTAAAATTTATAATGCATAAAAACACTGAAAAATGACTTTTTTCTTGTAATCACTTTTTGGTATTGAAATTTTTATTTTAATGTGTCTGAATCATTTAAAAGAAAAAATTGCTTTTCATATTTTATGTTTTTTATCGTCATTACTGTATTTCATTATTTTTAAAAATTAGCTTGTGGATCATTGATATAAGTAATTCTAGCTGTTACACCTTTCTAACTTGAATTTAAATAATACAATTAATTTCTGATTGCAATTTTTTTGTGACATTATTTTGTTTTCTATGTAAAAAAGCAAAGATAGTAGGTTTTTCTTACCAAGATCATTCTGTGAAAAAAGTTAGTTTTAATTTGAATTATTCTTCCAAAAATATTTATATGTGTGGAGGTAGAATTTTTTCCTTTATAAAATTTTTGATTTTTCTGTAGCTCGTATCTGGTTGTATCGTGATTTGGCTAGGCATCCAGTGTTACAATACTTGGCATGGATAGCATTCCCTCTCACTTTAATTCTTTTTTCATCTGGTTTTGTTCATATCATTGCACCACAAGCAATAGGTAAGTAGAATCTTTTTTTCATTTTGAGTTCTGCCATATTCCATTTCCTCTTTTTATAATTTATGAAAATGTTTCCTTAAATTACTTAATAATTCTTTACATTGTTATTATAATTATATCTGATTAACAATATATCCTATTTTAAATACTGAGTATGCTTTTACATTTCTGATGAAAATAATGAACTCCTGATAACATTATATAGTGGAAACCTTGTAGTTGGCCTTTTTAATCCTCTTGTCAAAAACTAGTTAAACAAAATATGTAACGTCAACATATTTAACTAGTGTTAAAAACATTACAATGAAATTGCAATGGGTAATTTGGTCGTTTTGGGCTTTGTACAGCTAACTTGTACGGGTTGCCTAATAAGTGGATTTCAGTCGTAATATAATAATATCTTCATGGGAGGGGGGGGGGAGCAAAAAATTGTTGTGGTCATTAACTGTCACAATATAGCAACATTATAGGAATTGTCCTCTAACACTATTAATTCAACGGAAATATCGCTTAATATTGCCAATGTTGAAAAACTCCCTGGATTTAGTATTTCATTTTTGTTATCAAATTTATCGGAAAAAACTTAGGGAACCAAAGCTTGGTGACATTTTGCTAAGTTATTGAATAAAATGTCAACTACCTAAGTCATTGTGATACATGGCTAAACTTGAAAAATAATTATTTGTACATGTTGCGTGGATGGCAGTACCGTCCTGCCCATAAAAAGGAAAAAACATTATTTTTTAAATACAAGAAAATATTTTAGAAAATTGAAGCTTCATATTATGATACACAATAAACACATGAAAATCTAAAGCCAAAGTTAAAAATTATGTGAATAAAGTGCTAATACATGTGAAAAAATGTCTCATTTATGCAAATTGGTTGAGGCAATATAGCTGTCCACTAGAGCAGAAACTGTTTTAAGTAATTTTGCCTGTTGTAGAATTAAATATTTTTTGATGCAGAATCAGAAAATTACAATTATTTTCTTCAATTTTTAAGAGGGGTTCTGCACGTGACATAGAAATTCTTAATACTCTTCAAAATGACATTGAAAATTCTTAAACTTCAGCTATTTCAGCACAGTCAAAATATACTAGTTGAAATTAGCTTTAGTTTGAGATATTTATGTTTTAAAATGGAAAAAAAAAACCTAATGGCATATTAACAATGGATTCGCCAATACAAATTAAAAGTAATTCATGGCTGCAGAAAAATTTAATTTCAAGATTTCATTCATCAAAACCAAGCTTCATGACATGTATTTTAGATGAAAGATATGTTTTTCTTTTAGAAATAAAGTACAAAATAAAATCACTTATAGAATGGGGATTTATTTCATCTTGCATTGAAACATTAAAATTAATTTTTCCTATTTAATTATGGAATACTCACTAATTCCTTTAAGGAACCAAATATTTCACTTAACTGCTTGTCTGATTATCCTGAGTTATCTCGAGTTCATATGTGTTGCTGGTAATTATTATCCCAAGAAATCTGGGGTGAAACTAAATGATTTTACACCTATAAAAATTAAAAATTCAACTTAAAACCTACATATTTTGTTTTGTTTCGTTTCCTTGTATTTAAAAATAAAATTAAAAATAGTGATGATTTTTGTTTTTTTGTTTGCTGCTGTGTACCCCTGCTGCTGTGCCACAGCTGTTGGTAATTTATAATTAGAAAAATAAAGTTTTGTTATGATGTAGTTATGTTATAACATGAGTGCAAAGACAAATGTGGTTTCTATTTTTATTATACAATTACAAATACAAATGCGACAACCAGCAACAGGCTCTGGGCCCAACAGGGCTGTTCCTAGTCATTATAGACCCCAATGAAGATCAATGGCCCTTTTAAAACTATCTACTCCCTTTCTCCTTACCGCCTCTTCTGGAAAACTATTCCAAGTTCCCACTACTCTGCTAAAATAGTAATTTTTCCGAATTTCCAGGTTAGCCTGAGATTTAAACAGCTTATAACAATGACCCCTTGTCCTGCTTTCCGTGCAAAAATTTAACCCTATAACATCTTTCATTTTGATAAATTTAAACAATTGAATCATGTCCCCTCTGGTTCTCCTTTGCTCTAGACTATACATGTTAAGCATTCTAAGTCTGGAATCATAGTCTAAATTAGAAAATCCATTCACTAACCTTGTAGCCTTCCTTTGTACCCTTTCCAATAAATTAATATCTTTCTTAAGATAAGGAGACCAAAACTAAACTGACTTCCATGACCTTTTTTAACTGGAAAATTTTCAAAAAAAAAAAAAATCCCCAACATAGCTCTTCATAAGGGTGATTCAGAAATGTATGGAAAAAAATAAACTTTGTATTTTTGTGCGTTTTACCCTCTTATTTTGTGCCACTATACACACTGATTATTTGTGCAAAATTTTGGCAAAATATATTAATATTTAGAGGTCGCTCAAACGCCTTGAAATTTCGTGATATTGACAAAAACGTGATCGTAAATGATATCTATAGAAAAAAGTAGCCTTTGTATTTTTGTGCGTCTTACCCTCTTATTTTGTGCCACTATATACACTGATTATTTGTGCAAAATTTTGCCAAAATATATTAATATTTAGAGGTCGCTCAAACGCCTTGAAATTTCGTGATATTGACAAAACGTGATCGTAAATGATATCTATAGAAAAAAGTAGCCTTTGTATTTTTATTTGTCTTACCGTCTTATTTAGGCCCTTTATATACACTGAATTATTCGCCCAAAATTTTAGTAAATTATATTTACATTTAGGAGTACTTCAAATTTTGTGATAGTGGCACAAATGCGAACGTAAATAATAATAATAATAAAGTTACTTTATTGCTTTTTTATATCTCCGAAGAAAAAAAGCGTGCAATCACAAAATGAACTATATATCTGAAAAACCAATGAAATGCAGAAAAGTATGAAAACTAATCAAATACGGAAAAAATATGAAAAACAAATTTAAATACATTAAATATATAGTAATTCGCTCATTAATTCTTGCAATACTTTTTAAAGCACATTATAAAAGTTGCTTCCCTAGTGTTTTTTTTCCCAAGTTCAAACGTGCTCCAACTTTAGTACCGGCAATGCATGTCGTATTGAAACACATACCTCGTACGAGCTCAGTAAGTTCCCATTTATCTAACTGGTTATCGTATAGCAGCATTTTCCGTAGCAATTCCAATGCCTGACTAACTTACTAGTGCCCAGAAGTAAATCATCAATGCTTGTGGTCCTGATACTAATACTGGTATGAAACCCGCCGATTATCCTTCATTTTCCCAATATATTTTGCATAAGTGTTTCGTTCCAGTGAACTATCAAAGGAAGTCCTAGATTTAAACGACTTTTGTAAGTTAACGGCCAATTCAGAGCGAATAGTTTATGGACGTTGTCAAATCCTCCCCATTTTGACCCATACTTTGTTCTGTAGCAGCCTACTATCAAAGTGGCTTTCTGTCACTTATACTGGGCCCTGTCTAGAGTGGATGCTAGGTGTTTTAGCCAAATAAACTCATACACCTCAAACAACCGAAAAGAAAACAGAAACCACAGCCCGAGCTTGCAGCTGCAGTTTCTACCCAAATTCAGGTAAGAGATAATGCAGCTTTGGAGCGGGGGGAAGGGGGTGATCGTTACAACTCACTTTGATCTATTATTTTATTGACTAATTACTTAGTAGAGTAAACTAACGTTTTAAGTTATTCCATTTTATATGAAGAATAATATTATTTCGGGTAATGAAGGGTATACTCCAACTCTCGAAATTGCTAATTTTCAACAGAATTCGATCGCGTTGAGCGACCCCTAAATATTATTCAATTGAGCTAAAATTTTACATACATCACATTCATGAATAGTGTAAAAAAACTGTGGGGACTAGAGAAATTCAAAAAAATTTTTTTTTGAATCACCCTACTCTCCATACTTGTTCATTATTTTGAGAAACAGAAAAATGAATCAAATTGACTGCTTATTTATTTCCCAGGCTCAGGCATTCCTGAAATGAAGACTGTTTTAAGAGGTGTTGTTTTGAAAGAATACCTCACTTTTAGAACATTAGTCTCAAAAGTAGTTGGTTTAACTTGTTCACTAGGAAGTGGACTTCCTATTGGAAAAGAGGTTAGTTCACTAATAACATATTCTGACAGTAGTAAAATGTTTTGATTTGCATTTTGTTGCCTATATTAAATTCTCATCATGTGTATGATACTTGATATTTTTTCTTTTCTTAAAAATTTTATGTTTCTGTGTTACCTCGCATCAGCTGGCATGCCACAAACTTCAGGGTTCCCCACATTTTTAATAACCCTTGCGTGTTCCTTTCCAACATGCGAGAAAAACAAGGTTAGCAAAACACATTTAATTTGATAAATAAGTGTTTTAAAGAAGAAAATAATGTGAGCTCTATACAATATCTTATTAATATTAATAAGTGGTGTGATTTTGTGGAAATATTAATTAACAATATAATATTTATTCCAATAACAACAATCTAAAAAAGTTATAAATGTATCACAACCACCATGATTGCTTCTGAGTTAATCCTTCTATTGGCATGTAACTAAATCAATCCTGGAAGATTGACATTATTCACAAACACATGTTAGTTTTATCTCTTCTTGTTCAACTCTAAACATTTGTATTATTGACTAAATAAGCAAAGTTTTAGATTCTAGTTCTTTTTTTTTCTTGAAATAAACCCTAAATTATTCATCATGCTGAAAAATTCGAATTTCCTGGTATGCTAGGCAGTCCCACTCATTTCGAGCATGCCAGTTGATGTGGGGTAGAATTGTATATGTTTCTGATATTTATTCTGAATATTACCATCAGTGGAAGGAGTAATAAGTAGACTTATATGGACATTAAGGTCAGCTGTAAATTTGCAGTTTCATATGAAATTTGTTTGATTGATCATTGGTGGAAACACTTTTCAATAAATTGTCATCTACTACTGAACAAGATCTACTCTGCTACATCTTGTTTTCAAGTCTAATGGTTTTGATAGGATGACATTTGTTTGGAATCAAATTATGAACCTCAAGCAGCTCATTATATAATAATCAATTCATTTAAATGTAGCTTTTAGTTTGCTTTTTGCAACTTCTAGACAAGTATAAAAGATAAGTTTATGGAGGAAAATCAGGAAATATCTTTTTTCTCAAGTTATTAACAGTACATTGCATCTATTATTAACAACTTATCATACTTACTGGTGCACCTTATCTTAAAGGGTAAACCGGCCAGTCAGTGAACACCTGAGCAAAACTTCATTTTCATAAATTCCTAGCATTGTTAAAAATTGCAGCAATTGTCATGTGACATTAAAAATTCTTTAGATGATATGTGTTATTATTTATACAAATTTAACGAGATTTTGCATGTCACTCTAACACACTCCAACCAGTGGACAAACACAACATTTTCTAGCCATTTTCTTCGTGAAAATGTGTAGAATTAAGTTACTACTGCCAAAAGCATTTTAAATACTAATTTTGAAAGAAATTACTTGGTATTCATTCACTGGGAGGTGTTTATTCACTGCTTGGTTTACCCTATATTAGTGTATAAATGAAGCATTTTTGACCAAATTTAGAAACTAAAAGAAAAAGTACGTAAGTTCAAAAAAGGAAAGGAAACCATGTTTTTGCCAAAGTGCCGAGTTTCTAGGTTTTTAAGTCAACAAATAATTGCCTGAAGCATTTAACTTTTGATACAAAAATATAAATTCATGTGTGAAATATATAAAAGTGAGGATTATTTCTCAGAATCTGAATGTTTTTAAAGCCCAGTTGATTGAGAATCTGATATTATTGCTTTTTTTCCATTGTTCATAATTTTAAGTTCTACGCTCATCAGGGACAATGCATCAAAATTTGAAAAAAAAAAAAAAAAAGGGGGGGGGGGGTTACAGTTGGGATTGACTCATTTGAAATTTGTCTAATATGATTGTTGTAGTTTTGAAAAATATACATTATAATGGTTCAGACTTAATTATTTTGCACAAATCAATTGGTTGTACATTTTGTATTGCTTATCATTTTTATTTCTTCTAACTTATAGTGATAAAATTTTACTAATAAGGCTGGCTTGTGTTGTTTTTTAAATTTAAATATTGAAAGTACATAATGTACAATACAATGTTTGAAAAATGCATTGCCATGTGTGTCTTGTACTTGCATATGTTTACTGATTGAAGAAGCATACTGCCATGTTAAGCACAAAAGTCATATCTGCACTTTTTAACAAAATTGAGTTATAGCCACCAGGTGGCTCGTTGTGATATATTTTACCTAAATACAAAACTATATGGTCATTTGAGAATGGGAACTATTTAAAAAAAAATCTGAAAAAGTTTCATCTGAATGAAATACATGGTGGTGCTAAACTTTAAAGAGTTTTATGTCAGTCTTAGTTTGGCTGCATATACCACGTTTTCACTTAGCACGGAGGTATAATGTTCTACTATATGATATGTAATTATTTTCTGCATTTATTTTTAGGGTCCATTTGTTCATGTGGCTAGTATAGTTGCTACCCTTTTAAGCAAACTTGTTACTTCATTCAAGGGTATATACGAGGTAATATTTTTAACTCTATTGCATGTTTTTTGTGTATTATTATAAACTTTTGTTGTTCTCTGATAGTAGCTGACACTATTTTTTCTGTTGATCAATGATTGTGATATTATGATTTGATTTATCTTTAATGTAATTGATTTTATTAAATTGTGATACTGATTCTAGTTAGCAATATATTTTCCTTATTTGAGTCTATTAATTACTTATATTACCTGAGGATGTTTGGCATGTTAGATTCTATGAACAAGCCACACTGAATATATTAAATGTTGATGTTTGTGTAATTTCAATTTGTATAACATTGATTCTATTACATAGTATTATTTTCCTTTTGGAATCTATTAATCGGTGCTCTTAATTACATTAAGCAACAATGTTTGTTTCATTTCATTCTATGAATTGGTGATGATAAGTTTATTAATAGGTGATATCGTCGCCGCCATGCTAAACTTACGAATGTGAAAATTGGCTTTTTTCAGGAGAGTCAAAACACTGCATATAACTTTTTAATACCTAACGTGTTTGGTTACTTTCAATTTTTAAACTCTTATAGATATCTTCAAGTGTAAAACTATCGTTCGAAGGTATCATTTTAATTTTAATTATTTGTAAAATTCGAACTTGAAAAATGTGAATTTTCACATTCGTTAGTTTAGCATGGTGCCGACGATATGTTTAAGTTGATTATTTTAATTAGCAATAGTAAATCTCTTAAGTTACATTGATTGTAATTGATTCTGTTAACCAGCAATGTTAGTTCTATTATGCAGCTATTGCTATATATGTTTGGTTTGATTCTGTTTAACAGCAATGATGATTAATTTAAGTGCTTAAAATCTGAAAACTGAATTCCTTTGCAATTGTAACAATTCTTTAACTTAGCTTCTTAAAAATTAAATGCAAGTAGAATTTCATTTTGAGTAAATAATTGACAAAACTGCTATACATATATATTGTTTATTAATAGTTATGAATAAATAACAATCCCTGTATAATTTAACTGGAAAGTAGGTTTCAAGATTCACACCTGTTTTAAATCTAATTCTAGATTATGACTAAAACTGTTATTGCCTCTGCACATTGTTGCATTGTAGGTACTACTATAGCATTGATTGACTACTAGAATATGCTTGTTTTTGAACGGGAGAGATATTTTTGCTCATGTTCTGAGTTATATATTTAACCAGAGTGTGCACATTTGTAGTTACATACGTAGTTACATTTGTTGTAGCCATTACTGCCCCATTTTCTCTTTTATGTTTGATGCTTACAGAAAGCCCTATTACCATGCATGTGTAGGTACATTGCTCAACTAAGTAGCTGCAAGGTATTCCCTTATAAAAGGAAAGCTCCTAACTCCATGCCATCACGCTAGTGATGGCTGCTAGTGATAGTGCACGCGTGCTCTTATGCTCATGTTAGCTCAAGGGCAAAAGATTGCGTGATTCTCGCAACTTTTCTATTATCCTGCTTGATAAAAATCACTTTGCTAGCTGCTTTCACTATTCATAAATTAGCTGATGTACATTAAAAAGGTTGCAAAATTTATTGCTTTGGATTTTTCTGTTTTTCATATTTAATTTATAAAGACTATAATTGGAATTCAGTAGTGTCCAATGTTTTTTTTTCCTGAAGGTCACCTCATATTAAATTGAACCTTGCAAGCTAGAACAAATCTAAAATTTAAGTATATTTGTTGGGGTTTTTTCTTAGATAACATGGGAAAGCATGGAAAAGGAAAGAAAATTGCAGACCAAGAATTGTTGTTACTACTAATGCCTACATATTTTTTCAATACAATGTTTTTATCTGCATTTCAAAACCAATTCCTGACCATTTAGCTGCAAACGTTTAACATTTATTTTGAATGCCAAATGTAACGATCGGTTGTTTCATAAGCTCCCAGAACATTGTATTCTATTTGTAATATTGAACATGACAACAGATGAGCTTTGTGGGTCATAGGTTAGGCACTACTGTCTTACGATAATTTTCAACTGTCATCTTATTGTTATTAATAAACAGAAGGTTAGATGAATTGAGCCTCAAAGAAGCAGGAATAAAAGATTGAGAATACCTTTATTCTTTTGGGTTATGGTATACTGTACTAAGGTTTAAGTTATACTACATAATACCTTTAAGAACTTTGAGTATTTCCTATGAGCATAGTTTTCACAAAAGAAAACATATTTTCAAACCTATTTTACACGGAAGCTGCACTAAAACTCTTTCAAATTCTAGATCACTATTTTTTATTTCATACATTTTTTCAACAATTTTATTGGTGCTTCAAATGTACTTCATTAGTACATCATTTATTTGAAAAATTGATTTAAAAATAAGCTTGCCAATCTAACAGACCATGAAACTTATTTTAATGCTATTTTACTTTTAAAAAATTGTCAATAGTTAAAATTATATGATGCACTTTTGTTTTAAGAAACAAAGGAAGCTCTCTCTTTCAGTGCTATGCTCAGTAAATAAACTTTGTGCTACATACTGTGCAAAGACTGTGTTCAAGTATTTCTCTAAAAAATGCAAGCAACTAGACTAAACTGCAAAAAAAAAAAAACACTTAAATTAAAAAAAATCCCCCTTTCAAAATTTGGTCAGGGTGAAAAGTTTCACCTTACTTTTTTCCCTAGTGTATACCGTGATACATGAAATATTCTTCAATGGAAGCATTGAAGCTTTATTTTTCCGGAGGGGGAAATTCTCATCCCCTAATTATGGCAAAATTAACCTACATGCTCGTTTTGAACACTTTAATATAGAAACATTCCTAAGGAGAGAGCCCTTGAAATCATCCCCCCCCCCCCTTCTGTCAACCAGATTGCCTAGAATTCCGTTTTGAGCTCGAAAATTTGGAGCATGTCTGGAAGACCCCTGCATGCCCTCCCCATAACATTTTCTAAGATTGTTTGATATTGAATTTCGAACTTATGCTTCATAAAATTGCTAGTTAAGTTTCAAAGCATAATCCTTTTCCATAACAGTACCAAAAAGTCTACAATCGTGATTTAGAGATTTTAATTTCGAGAACCTTTCAATGGGGGGGGAGGGGGAGATTCCTTGAAACTCTTCTTCACCTAATAGTCTTGTGTAGAAATTTGTTGGCAGAGATAGTTTCGTAAAGTTTCTAGAGAAGATCCACAAAACCTCTGGCATCAAAGAAGATCTTCTAAAATTTTACGTTTTTGCAGTTTTTATTTGGAAAAATTGCTGAGAAGAATTCTGAGCAAAAGCCTTCGAATCTCCCCTTCGTCGAACATCAAACAGATTGTCTAGAACTGCATTTTTAGAGCTACAATTTCTGAAAATATTCAGAGGAGTACTGCAAACTCCCTAGAATCATGTAAATTTTCTGAAATTGCATTTTTGCAACTTCTGTTTTGAAAAATTTATTGGAAAGAACCCACATACGCCGTTCCTTTCCGTAGCATTTCCAAAACTGGCCTGCAATTGCGTTTTAAATGCTTCAAATTTTGGAAAACTTCTGAGGAAAGGCCCTCAAACCTCTTTGTGCTACATGCTGCGCAAAGACTTTCAAATATCTCTCTGAAAATGACAGTTTTAGCTCCTCTCTCTTTAACATCAAAAATTTGGAGGTCTTACTAAAGAAAATGTAGCCAAAAAATACTTAAAAAATTACAAATAAATGTGAAATACCAAACACAAAAGTTTACTATTTGAAACATGTGGGAATTACAGAATTTCAGATGCACGGATTTTCGCGGTGTGAAAGATCGATAGCATTTAAAAATATTCTATGCAATAAGATTACAAAATAACCTAAAACGTAAAATGGTTTCCTTAATATTTCAGAATCGAAGCAAATGTTACAAAATCGCAATCAGTAACTGGCTCTTTATAATAATTGCAGTTACTAAAACTAACCAGTTACAATGACAAAAACTATAAACATTCCTAATCTGAATTGGTTCGACTTATGTTCAAAGGTAACAAATGTACGAGTATATAAATACAAGAAAGATTGCAGCTACATACACTCACAGAGAAATATATGCATATTAAATAGTGTATATATTACAAAAAATATTGCATCCATGAATTTGTCGAATGAGCAAAATTTTTAAGAGGTCCAGGGTGACCTCAGTGACCTTCCTTTGGGGCGCTCCTCAATAGAAGTATGAAATACTTCTATTCAATATTTTTGTTCAACCTTTTAATGTGAGTGATCTCAATGGTTCAGGTATAGTTAGAACTATGTTTCGTACTGATAAATTAAAGTGTTTAATTCTTAATTGTTTTACACATTTTATGTGCTTTAATATTTTTCTACCTCTAGTGTGATTAACATTGAAAATAAAGTGTTTAATAATTCTTTTAAGGATCCAGATAACTTCTTGAAACTTCATTTGCCCCTTTCGCATAAAGAACTATGAAATATTATGCATTTTTATGTCATTCTCTCATTTAATTCATAAGTAATTGCATCAATTATTTGAAATAAAATGCTATTTTAAACTGATTATCTTAAAGATTGAACTCTAAATACCATTATATACTGGTGTTAAATACATTTTGATAAATGGTAGTATTATGATATATTGACTAGTCCTTTATATATATATATATATATATATATATATATTACTTTTTAGAATGAATCTCGAACTAGTGAGATGCTTGCTGCTGCTTGTGCTGTGGGAGTTGCTTGTAGTTTTGCTGCTCCTATTGGAGGTAACATTGAGCATTTATATTCTGTTACTTGTTGCTTTTGACTAAGATAAATCCACATTCATTCAAGAGAAATAGTAATTTTTATTTCAATTTCATTTCTTACATAATTTTTCTTGAACTAATCATTTTATCAGTAATGAAAATCTAGCATTAGTTGGATTTTAACGTTCTAAAATTATTTCTCCAATCCCATGTAAAGTCTACCTTTTACATGTGAAAAAAAGTTTCATAAGAAAATCTAAAGATGAAAGCCTTCCAGAAATTTAATTCTAAATTTAATTTATAGTTTGTTTTTTCTTCATTTAACTATGTTTTGATTGTTTTTTCATCTAACACTACTGAATTTGAAAAAATAAATAAATAAATAATAATACAATGTTAAAAAGCACAAATTGGGAAGAAAATGTTTAATACAAAAGAAGTGAGCTTATGGAGGAGAAGATATCTGACAAAAGTCAAAAGCTAATTTGTTATTTTTTGCATTTTTAATGTTTTTGTATTTGTAGTGTACTACTGTGCCATCTATATATAGATTGAATTACATACATTTGCACATCAAATTTTACATTGTATTATGAAAACATTTTGGTAAAGTAACACTCGAAATGTCTTAACTGTGTAGGATCTTCAGCTCCTTTTCAAGGATGACAAAACCTTACTATATCTAATTGTTACTGTCAAAGAGCTGTTGGTGACCCTTCATCCCTTCAGTGAGTAGATAAAATTAGTACCAAGCTTGCTTTGGAACTAAACCCTGGGGCTTGTGATTATGCTGACAGCCTAACTGAAACATTTACCTAGCAACATAGTCCTCAGTCACAAAAACTGAGATGGGAACAGTAAGCCTTTTCCCCCATGAGCTGTTTTGTTACTGAGTTTAGTTTTAGTCTACATTTGAACTTAGTTGTATGGCACCTCGATATACTGGGATGCAATCATGTCTCTGTTATTCTTAGAAATATATTTAGATGTCCTGTTTTATTTCATTCAAATTGATATATATATATTCAGTTTATGAAAATATTCCAAGCGCAATTGTATGGTACATAGTGTTTGATAAAATTTGTAGCAAAATTTATATCAGCATCTAATAGCACTGGCATTTTGATGTTGTCATTAAAGCTATTTTTGGTAAAATATAATCTTCAATTTACTGCAGTTATGTTATAATGGAGATGCAACACATTGCCCTTGCTCCTCGTTTAAAAAGGGGTTTCTGCTTATTACCTGTTTGATAAAAAATATTTAACATTGTATTTGTTTTTTTGATCTTAACATTGTATTTGTTTTTTTAAGTGGTGAATGAAATCAGTATGCAAAACTTCTCATTAGTTACTTTTTCTCTGAATTTTTTTAGGTGTTTTGTTTAGTATTGAAGTAACATCAGTATTTTTTGCTGTAAGAAATTATTGGAGAGGATTTTTTGCTGCATGCTGTGGTGCTATGGTATGGCGTCTACTTGCTGTGTGGTTTAAGGATGAAGGTATGTTGAAACTTATTTTCAGAGAAATATTACTGCAGCAAATTCAGATGTTAAGTAGTATATACATATTAATGCACTTTTTTCTCTTTTGCGATAAAAATTCAAACTACAAATTTTTGAAAGATAATTTTATATTTATTCATAAAAGAAAGTAACAAGAAAAGTCTGAGAATATTGCAGTCCTGAAAAAGTATGAAAAGGGTGTTATCAATTGATTACTAAGCAGGCAACAACTTTTTTAAAAAAAAAAGGTCACCTCATCTGAAAATAAATAAACACATTAAATTATTTGAAAATTTATGTTTTCATGAATGGCAAAAAAGATCAAAAAATTTCTGTTTGATTTCCATAGCAATTAGTTTGCCCCTCCAAGAAAAAGAGAGAGAGAGAGAAGAAGAAGAAAGAACAAGTCTTCGGTACTCCAGCTTCATTTCGCTTATAAGTTATAGTGCTTTCAATATTTATTTTTATTAAAAAAAGTAGGGGGGGGGGGGGGAGCTGGATTTAATGTCAAGGAAAAAAAAAAGAAAACATTAAATTAAGCATCCTAATTTATAAGTAAATTTTATTCAAAATGACTATAAGTTAAATTTTCTTTAAATGTGGATTTTATTGATATTAATCAAATTGAATTAGAAGTCTGTTTCATGCTTTTAATCGTTAATTAAAATTAACCTTTTTGTAAGTTGCTTTTTAAATATTTTTGACAAAAGTGTATGTAGTAGTTCTTTATTCAAAAATCACTTTGGGGGGGGGGGAGAATACTACTATTTTAGTACTTCACTATTCCTATGCATTGTACCATGCAAAAGCTAGTTTTTTTTTTTTTCATTTTAATGTTCAAGCTCATATACTTTTAAAACCATAAAACTAATGTTGAAGTTTTAACATTAGTGTAAAACTGTATTTCTATTAGTGTTTTAGTGTATTGTTATTAATGCAATTATTTCTGAATTTGTTGCCTTTATAGTTTTGTTTTCTCTCTTTTTTTTTACCACAAAAGTAAAAAGTCATTTTTCTTCTTGTCCTGTGTTGAAAGTTACTGCTTATATTATTCCAAAATTTCAGTAAAAGATATTGAAAGGACTACAGTTATCAATTGATTATATGTATTTTTAAAACAAGAAAGAAATAAATGCTTATAATCTGATTTTCCCCCACATATCCATTTGATGTATACATTTCCTCCCACTCTTGTTGGATCAACATGCAACTCAATATTTTCTATGTAATTTTGCCTTTTTCAATTGGAATTGATTCATGCTATCACTGTAAACAGTTTGTATGTAACTATAAATTTATATGAAATTCCAGATATTTCTTCTTTTTTTTACAGAAACAATTACTGCACTTTTTAAAACTAATTTCTCTGTTGATTTTCCATTTGATCCACAAGAGCTGTTAGCATTTGCTTTAATAGGGTAAGTTATGAATATGATTTTAAATCATAATCTTTAGCATTTATTCAAGTTATTATATTGTATTTTGCTTAGCCCCATGTTTTTAGTTAAAAAGTTATTGCTCTGATGGACTAAAGCAAAGTTTGCCAAAGTGTAGTATGGGGACACCCCCCCAGGGGGGGGGGATCTGCAAGCTCATGTCTGGTGGTCCGCGGTGCTATCCTGTTAAAACGTAAAAAATAATTGAAATTGAAGGAAGGACGAGTAACAATATTTTAATTCAAAACGAAAGCACATTTATAAAGAATAAAAAAGTTCTTGTTTAAGAACAAGCAGGGTGCAGCAAACGCCCCAGAACCTTTGATTTTGACACATATTTCCAATCCTAAAATTATATTTCGTAACATATTGTGGTATGGATGGTATATTATGTTTGACATTGTATTTAAAAAATTACTACTACTTTAATACAACTTTCTGATATCTTGACCTTACCAACGGACTTGAAACTGCATATTGCACTCAACAAACGATATTTAGCTTTATTTTGATTTTAATAAAGAGTGGTAGATTCTCTTATCTTTTAAAAGTCAATGGAAGAAATAGAAATAAGTTAACATGCTACAAATTTATTAATTTTGTTTTCATGAAACAAGCCTACAAACATTTTGGCAAAAGTATTTAAATGTATCAAATTGTTTTTTTAGTACGAAGGAAGGAGGGGATGGGATGAAAAGTTGGTAAATATTTAAGAGAGGGTTTGCGAAGGTCTGGACTTTGGGAACTCCTGCACAAAATGAAAGATGGTATTTTTAACGATTCTATTTAGAAATAAAGCAACAGAAACCAGTATGAATTTTTATCAATGCAAGATATGTACTGTTTTATGAAACAAGTTCAGATTTTGCCTTTCTGCATTTATATGTAGCATAAGAGCAATTGAAAAGACATCAAGCAATCGTTGGTTAAGAGACTTCTCATTAGATATGAAAATTGAAAGAGGAGAAAATTTAATGCTCTGAAATTGTATACATGTGTTTTTTACATCAGTTTGAATCAATTTCAGTTGTGAGAAAGAATTCCAAAACTAAAACCAGGAGGTTAAAGTAAAGATGTTGCCGGTATTTTCAATGTAATATACAGTACCATTTGTAGACTATTGGGAACATTTGAAATGAATGGAATATGCTGCAGTGTAGAAAATCAAAGAACTCACACCTAAAAGAGATGGAGAACTCAACATCTCCCTACATGCAGCCACCATGTTTATCGCCGAAGGAGAGTTGAAGCTTTATCTTGTAGCTAAACATTAAATCTGTTTGCTAAAATAATGCAATAAATCTGCTTTTTCCCAAGAATGGAGATTTTTTAAAAGCATGTGTCTATATTACAACCTGTGATTGACAAAACATTTTGTATTTCGTAATATTTATTTTTGAATTCAAGCCATTTTCTTCAACTCTCTAATTAGTATTCTTTCTCATGCTTTGTGCCAATATATTATGTGCTAGAGCTTAGGCTTTCTTCATTATTTTAGATTAATCATCAATTCAGAATAATCAAACAAGGAAGGAGAGTAAAATTTAATATCTTAATGTGGAATACTTTGCTTTCATAAAAACTGTGTAGTTGGTTGCTTATTGAATGTTTAAGTTCACAATGAAAGTTATATCTTCTAAAGTTCATTACTTCTATATATTTTTAGAGCATTTTGTGGTTTTGCTGGTGCTCTGTTTGTATGGCTTCATCGCCAGATTGTGTATTTTAACAGAAGACACAAGAAAATGAATTCCTTTTTACAGCGAAAGTAAGTTTGTTAAGCATTTTTGATAAAACTATTATAGTGTAGTTGGTTATTTTCTATTAACTTTTTCTCTTTGTTTTAAGTAGGAGGCTTGTATCCATTTATGAAAATGAGATTCATAAATGAATAACAGTCAGCCTCAAAACTCATGGCTGTTGTGTGAAATGTATTTTGTATTGCTAATAAGTACTTTCCTTTTGAACTGATGTATAGAGAGGTAAAATTCTAACAGCTGACTGTACATGAAAGAGGAAAATACTTAATCTCTTTTATAGTGTCTTTGTTTTGCATGAAGTATTGGTTTGCTCTGATACTTAAACAAACAGTCCACTTTAGTAATTATCTCTATGTTTAAATACATCGATACATTTTACTTTAAATTTCATGTGCAGTAAAACATATCTGATTGGGCAGTTTATTGAGAAAAGAAAATTCTTGCATTGCATGTAATTAGTATTTTTAATTTCTATGGAAGAATTTGCATTTATTATATATATATATATATATATATATATATATATATATATATATATATATATATATATATATATATATATATAATACTTGATGAAAAATGTATGTGTGTGTGTGTGAAAAGACCAAGCCAAAATCCCATACATGCACAAAGCAGCAAAACTAATATGCTCCCCACGGATGATGAGTATTGAATTCAACCTTTCTAATAAAGGCTACTTTTAATTTACTTCTTTCAAATTCGTCCTCACTTATTTCCTTATCTTTATTCTGTAATACTATTTTTGTTATAAACTATACTTGGCTATTGCTTACAATCTGGCATTTGGTGCATTTGCCCATTGCAGCTCTGTAACATGCATATTTAGAACTTAAACATCTTAGTTTCTAGTTAAGATTTTTGGTCTTTTTACCATTCTTGACTCCCCACGGCTGATGAGTACTGGATTCAAACGTTCTTGTTCTAATAAATACTACTTTCAACTTACCTCCTTTATATTTGTATTTGCTGTTCTTGTATTCTGTTATACACTGCTCGACATTGAAAATGCAACACCAAGAAGGAGTGGTCAGAAATTCATGCAAATTTTACCGTAGACGCACGTTACTGAGTTATGCAAATGATATGAAATGCGGAGCTCTCCGACGCACGTGAAGTAAGATATAAGAGAATGAAGTTGAAAAGTGGGCTATGTTCATGTTGGTTTTTCTGCCAGACTAATTATCGGAGAAATTTGGTTTTTGTCTCGAAGGATACGTGTGATAGGAGGAAATGCCACGCCGTCCTCAACAAAGATGCTTCCAGCATATAGACGTCTTTACAAAGGGTATGGTGATCGGACTGAGAAGGGGAGGTTGATCCATACGTCAAATTGCAGCTGATACCCACATGGATGCAAGCACTGTGCATCGGCTGTGTCGGAGATGGTTGGAAAGAGGAAATGTAGCCACATTGAGGGGTGCAGGTGCAGCCAGAGTGACGTCAGACCGCTTGGATCGACGGATTCACCGATAAGCATTGGCGGACCCGCAAGTCACTTGTACGTCGATTCTGCAGCACGTGCAAGGTACCCTGGATGTTCCTGTATCGACCAGAACCATTTCCCGTCGACTGGTTGCACGTGGCCTGCAATCACGGCGCCCGCTAAGAAGACTGCCATTGACCTCACAGCACAGACTCCTACGTTTGGAATGGTGCCGGACCAGAGCAACGTGGATGGCAGAATGGCAAACCGTAGTGTTCTCAGATGAATCCCGCTTCTGTTTGTCCAGGGATAGTCATCGCATACGTGTGTGGCGTCGACGTGGAGAAAGATCGAATCCGGCAGTAACTGTGGAACGCCCCACAGCGCGACAACGTGGCATAATGGTTTGGGGCGCTATTGCATACAATTCCGTATCACCGCTAAGTTCGTATTCGGGGCACTATGACGGCCCAACAATATGCAGATAATGTGCTGCGGCCGGTGCCAATCCCCTACCTTCAGGGTCTGCCAAATGCAATTTTTCAACAGGATAACGCCCGGCCTCACAGTGCTCGAATCAGCCAACAAGCTCTACGAGGTGTACAGATGCTTTCCTGGCCACCATACTCTCCTGACTTGTCACCAATCGAACATGTGTGGGAGGTGATTGGACGCCGTTTGCAGAACCTGTCACTGCCTCGTTCAGAGGACGAACTGTGGCAAATGGTTGAAAGGGAATGGAGTGCCATCCCTCAGGACGCCATCCGCAGGCTTATTGACTCCATGCCTAGACGTGTTTGTTCGTGCATCGCTGTCCGCGGTGGTCCTACTTCTTACTGAGCCGACGCCATCCTCGCTCTAAATTTTGCTTATTTATTTTGAAATAAATATCACTTATTGTTCCATGCTGTCTCTGTCTTCTTACCAAATTTCATCAATTTCTGACCACTCCTTCTTGGTGTTGCATTTTCAATGTCGAGCAGTGTACTATTTTTGTCACACATACTTACACGCATGCATATATATATATATATATATATATATATATATATATATATATATATATATATATATATATATATATATATATATATATATATCATAGAACAAGAAAAGCAAATATGGAAATGAAGGAAGCAAATTAAGAGTCGTATTTCTTAGAAAGGTTGAATCCTGTACTCATCAGTTGTGTAGGATTCAAGAGTAGTCAAAAGATCAAAAAAGTTATCTACAAACTAAGAGGAGGATGTTTATGCTCTAAATATACACGTTACAGACCTGAAATGGGCAAAAAGCACCAAATGCCAGTCTGCAAGCAATGTATAAGAACTGAAACCTAAAACTAAAAGCAGGTGTTTCGCCTCGACTAATTAGGAAGAAATTCTCAAAAATTAGTCTCCCACAGGACATCCTGCTGTCTGTGTGCTTTTGGTGTGGTGGTCTTTTCGTATTTCTTTAAAAGTTATGTTTATATTAAATAGGCAAAAAATTTGAAATAATCAGCAATTTTCTTTGGAACTTATCAGCCTGTGTATAATTTTCTCAGAGATAATGTTAAAACCTGTGAAAAAATATGACTTGACGTGTTTGATCTCTTTGTAAATTGAATCCATTGCTTTGGAACAATGGTTGTCATATTTAGACAAATCATGCTCTATTTAAACACAATGTTTAGGTATTGACTGAGTAATGATGAAACAGCAGGCTTGGAGTCAATTACGAGAAAATGTAATCGATTACGATTACGAGCGTGAAAAATTGGAGATTACAATTACGATTACGATTACAACCCTCTGCCAAATCGCTATTACGATTACAGCAACGATTAGATTACGCAAAAAAATGTAATCGATTACGATTATTATCTGCCGATTACGATTTTGATTACACGATTACAGATTTGTGAGAAATATTTATAGACAGAGGAGGATCCAAAAGTTTTGAAAGGGGGGAGGTGTCAAGTTTTAGTGTGCTAGTTTTATACCTTATCAGTTGAGTAGAAGAAAAATGAAACATGTAAAAGTACTTTCTTAAAAATATTACACAATATGGCACAGTTAGTAATATTTTTATAGCATTTTGTCAAATTAACCATCTATTTATTCTGGTAAAACTTACTATCAGAAAAAATATAAATATATGCAATTTATAAATTGTTTTAATGTAATTAGTATTAGAATAATAAAATTCTCAAATGATATTTTTATAAGATTTAACATTTTTCATACCTAATGCATGCAGGAGCACCCCGATGGGAGGTCACGGGAGGTCAATGTGACCTTCCAAAAATTTTCGCGCACATTTTGCTGACGATTCGGCAATTTGAAGGCAATATTACAATATTGAGATTACTTGTTCTTTTTAGTTTTTGGAATTTTTTTACAAAAGATGCCTAATGTTTTTTCTCACTAAATGTTACACATGTACGACATGTGTGAGTGCTTGTATTGTATCATTCGGTAAAATAATATCATTCGGTTTTCATTTTAAAAAATCGGAACTTCATTCGGCAAATTGATGATTTTCCCCCTCCCAAAAATTTTAGTTCGGGGCGCCCCTGAATGCGTGGATAAAATTATTGTTTCAATGAGAGCAAGATTGATAAGTGTGTGCAAATCATAAAATGCGTTTTTCATCACGAGACAGTATATATATAATGTATATACATATATAATGCTCATTCGCGACAGCAGTGTCATAGCTGAAGAATTATGATTTTTGATCCACTAATTTTATAGAGATGATTGTAACTAATGTGTAATCTTAACTTGAAGATTTATTTATTTATTTTGCGTGTGTGTGAGACCATTTTATAATAATACTAGCTTTATACCGGCGTTGCCCGGGTGCGTATTAACACAACATAGCATCAGAAAAGAAAAAAAAATTGGAAGAAATCTATTCTTATTTGTATAAAATAGCACAAGATAAAAGCGAAACACGTATAAGGCTTTTAATTCATGTTTTTGCATAATTCCTCTGATAGATAGGAGGATAAGAAAAAAATTTTCTGTATCATACATATTTTGTGCCAAATGAGAACATGAATTATAATTGTTTTTGACTTATTTCATGCTAAAATGAAATAGGTGAGCCATGAAATGAAAATTCATTGTTTTAATTTTAATCTTTGTAGGAAAATGCTGATATTTAAATACCATAAATTTTATTAATTTGTAACCTAAAGGCTCATGTCGATTAAAAAAAATAGGCCTTATAATAGGCTAGATTCCTATAAAAGGGTCATTTTTTGACAAAAAACTTGAATTTGAGCTTTTTAGATTTTTTAAAATTTCAAGACCCCACCTATGAGAATTCTAGGGCATCAAGGAGCCTCTGTGTCACGTTTGATGAAAATCTGACGCAAACTGTGGATTTGTATAGAGAACAAGTATAATAACATACAAGCATTCACTCATTTTTATAGATATAGATTTTATGTCACAGTTTTTAAGGTATACTGAAGTGCTATTATTGGCACTAAAAACATGAAATTAAAATAATAAACATAAATACAAAAGTAAATTATCTTGTTGTGCTTTGAATAATTTCAATAAATGCTTAAAAATAAATCATAGGCGTTTAGTCTTGTGCATAAGCAATTGCTTATGTTTTAACATAAATGTTTTAAAAATCCGTAAATACATCACTTTTTCTTTTATATGCTTAATGATTAAAAAAATTATCAGTATTAAAGTGTAAAGCATAAACATAAGATTAAATTATATGTGAAAATATTTTTTAAAAAAGTCACCAGATCGCAAATGAGAGTACTGTATTGCAAATATATATTGAATAACTGAGGCACAGTTGCAAATTCCCTCTTATTTTGAAAAATGTCCTCCTCTTTTACTAATGGAAGAAAAAGGGAAAAAATCAAAAACCATGCAACTGTTTTGAGTCCTGTTAAGCCGAAAAGTATGTGTTTGTAATTTGATACTACTGTCCTCGCCCGAGGAAGGGCACAGGGCAGGGTAGGGCAGCTTTGTTTGTAGCTATCATTGACAGCTGATGAAAGGGAAAATTGATGACCCATCCTAAAAATCAGGAGAGACGGTTTTGTTATATCGCCTACGGTTGCAAAGCACTTACGTTAGGGCTCGCTTTATGACTCGCTAGACGAGCACGAAACAACTTGCTGTCTTTCTGCAGCTTGCATTGAACCGAGACTCCCCGAGACAAAGAACACGCTCCTTCCCTCGAGTGATTTTTCCCGATGGCCGCGATTGAATTCTTATGTTTTAGCGAACGCAACTTAGAAGTTTTCACTTTCAGCAAGTCTGGATTACACGATTACAAGGCTAAATTACGATTATTTAAAGTTAGATTACAATTACGATTACGGAAGAAATACTTAATTAAAATTACGATTACACGATTACGAGAGTCCCATTTCCTATTTATGATTATGATTACGATTACCAAAAAATGTAATCGATTACACAGATTACGATTATGTAATCGGCGATTACTCCAAGCCTGTGAAACAGCATGAAATATTTAATCAAAATAATAAACTACACAGTTACAAATAACCATCAACATGCAGATGAAGATGCAATGTACCGCCAACTCAGTTATTCCATCCAAGGACAGCAGTTTTGTACTTATTGGCACTCATCAGCCTGGAATAGGATTAACCAAGCTGGAGGCAGAAATCCTCTTACGGAAGCAAAGAGAGCTGAAAAACCTGTAGCTAATATGAAATTAGAACACCATCAAGAGATGGCATAGTAATAAGGTACACGCTGTAAAATTTAGGGCAGAGCTCGGTTATAAAGCAGTAAGTACCACCCCTAAGCCATGGCTAAGGAAGAAACATGCAATATACCGCCAACTTGGTTCTTCCATCCAAGGACTGCAGTTACGTGCTTATTGGCACTCGTCAGCCTAGAATAGGATTAACTGAGCTGGAGACAGAAATCCTCTTGTAGACGCAAAGAGAGCTGAAAAACATGTAGATAATATGAAATTGGAACACCAGTGAGAGACTGCACAGTGGTACTGTAAAACTCGTAAAATTTAAGGCAGAGTTTGTTTATTAAGCAGTAAGTTACCGCCCCTAAGCCAGTATTTGCTGCTATAAGAGGATTTCTGCCTCCAGCGTGGTTAATCCTATTCCAGGCTGACTAGTGCTAATAAGCACGAAACTGTTCCAAATTGGCGGCATATTGCATGTTTCTGCCTTAGTCCTGGCTTAGGGGGCGGTGACTTACTACTTTACACAGATGAAGATTGATATTTTTCAGCATTTGATCAGTCAGCTCAAGTAACAAACTTATCTTTAACCTCCTCAAACCCAATAATAACTTAGAATAATAAATTTTATTTATTTATTTTATTTTGCTTATTTCTTTTGTTTTTGTTGATTCTTAACACTTAAAAAAATACAGAAAATATGTTCATAAAAAATTTCTTTATGTATTTTTATTTTTGTGGGTCTCCTGGAAAAGCAACTCTAAAATATTAGGATTCTAAATCAGAAAAGGAGATTTGAGTGGAAACTGGTAATTTCACATGAAAAATCACAATATCAATAGAATTCATTAGTGTATTAATTTTCTGCTAAAAAAATAATTAAAAATAGGGATATTTCTGATGCACATGCATATGATTTTCTTTTACTCCGAAATATGCTATTTTCATTTGACTATAAACAAGCCATGAAAAACATGTCAATGTATTATGGTTTTTTTCTGCACTGTCATCTGCTAACTTGAAAACTTACTAATACTGTGCAACATTTACACATTTTATTTACTTTTTTTGTAAGTTGTTTTGTGTATCCTGCAAGTGATGCTGGGACTGAGGAGGTTTAAGAAAAAGAACGCTACACATCTGTCTCAGTTTCTGGTAGTAAAATTTGTGAACAAAGATGCTAGCTTGCTTCAAGTGTGGTTATACTTATGTTTTTTAATTCTTACCAAGAAATCATACTGCTGAAATTTTAAGAAAAGTTGACAAATTCAGTGAATTTCGGTGAGTGTTTGAAGACATCTTTCACATGCTTTGTAGATGGCTTTCAAGCTACATGCAGATTATGAAAATGGGGAGAAATTTTGGTAACTTTATTTTCTTGCCAAGTCTTTAAATTTTTGCACTTAAATTTCTACAGAATTTAAGACCTTATATTTTGGTAATGGGAGCACGAGGGCGAATTGCACCAAAATACATCCCAATATGCTCTTTTGATTGCTACCTATTTCAATGTTTTTCATGATTGCACAATTCCTGTGGTTCCCTGGTAAGTAAATTTTGCTTTTAAGATTTTTCTGTTGAATTTGCTGAGAAAATTTTTTCATAATTTAAAAAATCATGATTGCTATCAAACTTCTAATTTTGCTTTTTTTATTTCAGCCGATTTATGTATCCAGCTATCATCACCATTGTAATATCTAGTCTTACATTTCCATTGGGTCTTGGACAATTTATGGCTGCAGAAGTAAGAAAATTTTTAATTTATCAATGAAGTGTCATTTTATTTTACTAACAGTGAATATTCCTAAAATAAATTCATTGTTGTTGTCATAGTGTTCCTTGCCTTGTTCAGAACAATCTGAAAACATTTACTTTATCCCTCACATCCAGGGGAGAGAGGGAGTATTATATGAAATATATTACATTTTAAAATTGCATAGTTTCCTTTAAGGACAGATCCAGAAATGTTCCAAGGGTGGGGCGATTGTTTTTTTTTTTTTTTTTTTTTTTTTTTTTAATCTACTTGTCCCATTTTTTTTACCACATATCCTGGTTAACACATGTTTATTACAAATGTGTCAGTCTTCAATTTAAAAAAAATTCAGATCAGAGCCCCGAATCCCAACCACTGTTCCTAGTATTATCAAAGAATATCTAAAATTGTCTTTTTTGAACTTCAAAGTCAAAAAACTGCTGCAGAAGAGTCTCTCAAGGTTTACCTTATTTTACCATGTCTTTAACAGCTATATTCTCAAATTAAAGTAAAGAGTAGAAAATCTCCTATAGGCTGTTGTGCATATTAATTAATTAGTTACTGCATTTTGCAACCTAGTGATGAAAAAAGTCCTATCCAACCATTGTTGAAAACTGAATTAATACTTTTAACTGCTTTTACATCCTATCTATCCTTTCATTTTTATGAATTTTACTTTATTAGTTTAGAAGCTATTTACACTATATTATCATATGAAATTGTGTCATGTTTACATATATATCTTTAAATTAAAAAGAAAAGGTTCTGTCTGCATCTCCAAGTACTGTAGATGACCCTTTTTGCTGAATTATAGTTCTAACTTTATTACGAAATGAGAAATTGATTAATGATATATATCAGGGTCCAATACCGGATGATTGTATTACTGTTTTTTGGTACCTTCACAAAAATCATGTTTTAAAATTAGTACTTTCATAAAAATAAAGTAATAAAGTCAGCACCCTTCACGAAAAGATTTTTTGTAATTGGCATTCACAAAATCTTCAGTTTTAAACCAAAGTTTTCTTTTAAAATAGTATACTAAGCTGATTTATATGAACATCCCATGGAGTAACGACTTTCTCGAATTTTTTTAACTCATTTGTGTCGCAGTTTTTCACTAATGTGCAATCAAAGAATTTTAGTGCAATCTTTCAACATTCGTTTTGGGTTGCAATTTTTCTGTGCATTTCCTGAATAGTTTTCTGTATAAAGCCTATTGAGCTAAAATACAAAAATACAACAGTACTTCATACAACAGTTTTTCATACTTTTTATGATTTTTGCTCCCCCCCCCCCCACCCTCCCATAAAAAAATGAAATCCTGTTTTGAGGTTTAAAAATTTAAATTCGAGGTTTTCAATAGCAAAAATTTTAATGTCTAGTTTTAAAAAATCATAAAATGTATGTGTGTGTGGGGCGAGGGGGGGGGGGGGTTATAATAATAAATTGTTAATGTAATACTTTCACAAAAATAGGTAATACGAGAAAGTTTTTGGATTGGCACTTATACATGCTTTGAATTTGTGCGATTGACTCAGTTTAATGTTCAAAACACTTTTATAAATCATGCTTAATAGTGATAGTGATGTCTTATGCTCAGAATGTATTCCTAACTAAGTTTGAAAGCGATTGGGCTTCCATGGTGCAGATCCAGGTTATATTCCCAGTTGGTCTAAATTTCTTGCGTGTAACAAATTATACGCAGAACTAATTAGTTTGAATTTTTTAATAGATTTACAAAAAAAAAAAATATTTATTACTACTATTTTTTCAAATGTATGATATATCTGCTTATGTCTATATATAGAGAAAATATATATGCATTTATGTTTTAGCTTTGATTTAGTTTTGAAATGTTTGTACTATAAAGCTGTGAAGTTTAACAATGTTTATGTGTTTAGCAGATTATCATACTTCTAATCTAGCTCAGAGTATTGTTTGACACAAACTTAAGGTTTTGTTATTTCTTCTTATAGGTGAGCATCTGAAAAAAAGTTAATTTCCTGTAAAATTTTGTCAGTGAACTTTGCTCTGAGCTGTGATTGAAGAATGGGTATCTGCTGAGCACATAGATGCATGTTTATTATCTCTGGAATGTTAGTACAAATATGATGAGGTGAGTTATACCTGGATTTAGAAACTTTACATGTACAGAAACAAAGTTAAGATGTTTTAGCACTTCAAAATAACACAATCAGTTCAATACAAAATAGCAACAATTCATATTGATATACTGTTATTGTTGTGATATTTTTCTGTACTTAAATACATAATAATTTAGTCTACTGTTGAAGGAGTTTGTTTATTAGCTTTTACATATAATGCATATTTCTTTGTAGCTTACAAATCATGAAGTCATGAATGAATTATTCAGCAATATCACCTGGTCTGGAACGCATCTTGAAGTTGATGACGAAATAATTGTCAGTCATTGGACCACTGATTACACAAATATTTATATAAATCTTGCTGTTTTTATTGTCATGAATGTAAGTACCTGATTATGCTAATACAGACACGTATATAGGGTAACAGTTATTGAGCTGTGTGAAATATAAACTAAAATACATTTTCAAAAACTAATTAGCTAAAAAAATTCTATGCAAATTTTAAAAGTAACAACAGATATTCAGATTTAGTTTATGATATGTTAATTATGTTTGCTTTTAGTGGCTTGGATTTGATGCACATAAATAAAAAAACTCTGCAATTCTCACCAAATTATCAAAATATCTGCTTTCAATAACCTCTTAAATGGTTTTGAGATCAGCTTGGAGTTATTTGCGTAAATGTTGCCTTTAAAATGCCTCCATAAAATTCTTTAAAATTCTTGCTTAAGGCATAAAAAGTATGATCACGATCTGAATTTGAAATGAAGTTTTTCAAGGTTAATTATATTAAACTTTTATGAGTAGAACCAGTAATGTTAGAAAAGTTTTAATTCAAAGCTAACGCTATAATGATAAGCTCATCTTTTAAAGATAATAGTTGAGAACAATTGTTATAAGCAAAGGACAGAAAGCACCAATTTTTGCTTGATTGATGAGAAAACCTTTTATAAAGAGGCAACATAACTGCAAATGACTTACCCAAGTAGTCATAAATTTATCATTAGTTTTAGTAGTTAGAACATGAAAAGAGGAAAGAAATCTATTGATATTCATTTCATTACCAAATCAAATATGGTACAAGACAGTTATAATACACATATTGGGATAAGAGCTTTTGCATTTTACAGGTTTTGCCGTTATATAGATCATTTCACTAGTTTTGAAACTTCAGAATATATCTATATACATTACCACTTCAGACTAAGTTTTGACTGTAAATGAGTGTTAAAGCACTAATTATTCAATATATAATACAAATATTGTCATTCACAAATAACTATGTTTCATAATCAAAATAATGTGAAATATCATTGGTTTCTGCTAGCTTTATGATTTGTAAATAGTTCAATTTTTAAGAATGTATGGGTATTTTTTTTACTATGAATACTAATTTTCATTTAAAAGTTTTGAATTAAGATAGAAAGATGAAAATTTGTTTCCAAATTTAATTTTCCTAAGAACTTTTATATTTGCAAGACTGTACAAAATACTTCTTTTTACTGCAAAAGCTCTTTATTTACTTCTGAAAAGTTGTATGATTTGTAGAAAATTGCATTTTATAGGCTGCACCTTAAAAGTAATCCACTGTTCAAGGATCAATCTACAATCTGAGTAAAAACTTCAAGGCCAGTAAAAAAATATTGAGAAAACCGGAAAATTAAATTGAAGGGATTTTAATGTTACTGAATAAATAATTATTAATGTTCGTTTGTAATAAATAACGCAACAGACAAGTTTTTCAAAGTACGCGATTACCAAAAAAACAGTACTATATTCAAAGTTAGTATTTCAACCTGAGTAACAACTTTAAGGCCACCAGTATTTTTTAAATACTAAACAAAGATATCTTGGAATAAATATCACAGCAGTTAATGAAATTGGGGAAACCCTTCAACCTGTAGTTTTTTCATTATTTTCTTCGAAGTTTTTGTGCTCTTTGTGAAGATGGCGAAAGGTAAAAAATTAACTGATCGTGAAAGGGGACAGATTCAAGTTTTTTCTTTAACGGGGATGAGTAGACGTACTATTGCGAAAAAAATTGGAAGATCGAAGACTGTAGTTAATAATTTATTGAGATTGAAAGACAATTACGTAAAAAAAACACCGGGGGAAGACCCAGAGCTTTGTCTTCGCGTGATGAAAGAAGAGTTTGCAAACTTACGTCAACTCAGTGGTTGGAAAAACTACATTTCGTTTGTAGCGAACTACAACTACTTTGTTGTAAATGTAGTTAACTACAACTACAATTACTATTTTTAAAATGTAGCTACTACAAACTACTTTTGAATTGTAGTCGCTACTTTGTTACTTTAAAAAAAAAATAAATAAAAAACATACACCGTTCGTTGATTGACCGAAAAAATTCGAAAATTGGTTTACATTAATAAATTAACTCATTTGAATATGAAATAGAACTAGGAATTGTCTTTGAATTTATTTGTTACTTTTCCTTTTTGTTCCTTTTTTTTTTTCGTTTAAATTTGGCCTTTTTAGACTTTTTAAACAATTTTTACGAATATTCGCCATAAGAAAGGATTCAAAAGTTGAAAGATTGAAAGAATTAAACCTTCCAATTTTTTTTAACTTCTTGCCAGGGAATATTTAAGCACATAAAAATTATTTGAAGGAATATAAAAAAGTATGATGCCAAATAAACCAATGATATCAAACAGATAGAATGTATTTCGTCAAAAGGATGTGTCAAAGGATCAACTCATATTTTTATGGTTCTTATTTCTCATTGTGTTCGCTGTTGTACTCGTGCCATTCAGAGTCAATTCAACCTTGTTTTTTTTCCTTCGTTCTCTTTTTTTTTTTTAATTTTTTCATTTATTTATTATTTTTTTTTAATTTAAAAGTAGTTTCCAGAAATCGCTACAAACTACTATTTTTTTGTATTGCGCTACTCATTACTCTACTTTTTTAGAAAAGTAGTGCGCTACACTACAAACTACTAAAAAAATGTAGCTACTACAGTAGTTTCGCTACTTGTAGCACGCTACCTCCGACCACTGCATCAACTTAAAGTATTCAACTAGGAAAATTATTCAAGCAACAGGCTTAAATGTTTGTCAAAAAACGGTATATAACACAATTAGAAGGTGTGAAACGTTTATTTACGCAGCAAAATTGGCTAAGCCTCAGTTACTGAATAGACACAAAATAGAGCGTTTGAACTTTGGCCAAAAAGTTCTGACCTGGGATAACCAATGAATACAAATATTTTTTTCTGATGAAAAAAAAGTGGAATTTGGATGAACCAGATGGGTGGAAGTGCTATTGGCATGATTTACGAAAAGAAAAAAAGATATTTTCCAAGTGCCAATTTGGTGGAGGCTCTGTCATGACTTGGGGGTGCTTTTCTTACAATGGTATTGGCACAATTGCGTTTGTTTCGGGTAAAATGAATTCTCAAGCGTATCAAAATGTCCTAGGAAGTCATCTTTTACCAAATGCTGAATTTATTGTTGGAGAAAATTGGAAATTTCAGCAAGATAATGCACCTATCCATTTGAGTAACAGTAAAAAAAATTGGTTTCAAGTTCATAATGTAGAACCTTTGAAATGGCCAGCTACAGTCCCAGACAAAAATATAGGGCCAGCTACAATATCCTACCCAACAGAGCTAAGATTGCTAAAAAAAGTTGTTTAATGTAATTATTATATATAATATTGTAATAACAATCGACAGCCACCAAAAAAATAATAAAATTTAACAATGTGGGAGATTTGTTGCTAACTTCTGTTTTGAAGCAAGACGCAAGTTGGACAAAATTATAGGGCCACTATGCAAATTTCACTCTGGGTGCAAAATTTGCATATGACCGATACTGTAGTGAATAGCCAGAAGATAAAGCAAGCATTCCAGCACGTGGCTTCGTCAGTGAGAACGTTGTTAGACATGGATAGAGGTAAACCATTAACCGAAAAAGAGAAAGGGCAGATTCTTGAATATCAGAAATGTGGGCTAAGTTCTTGCGCTATTGCTGATAAAATAAAAAGGTCTAAGTCTGTTATTAATTTTTTGAAGAATCCTGAAAATTATTTCCAAAGACGATCTCCCGGGAGACCAAGTTCTTTCACTGATAGACAAAAAAGACTCATTTTTTATAGCGTTTCCAATAAAAATCTGTCTCCGGTGGCTATTGTTGAAGATTTACAACTTCCATGTTCAAGAAGAACAGTGCAGCGACCTATAGCAGCGCATCCGAACTTTCGGTACTCGAAAATGAAAGGGAAACCTCCATTGACGGTAAGGCATAAAATGTGCAGTCTGGAATTTGCAAAAAAATATGTTGCATTTGGAGACAAATGGCAAAATGTGGTGTTTTCAGACGAAAAGAAATTTCAATTTGATGGGCCAGACGGATTGCAATACTATTGGCACGAGTTACACCGAGAAAAGAGGTTCTATTCAAAGCGTCAGTTCGGAAGAGGCAGTGTTCTGGTTTGGGCAGACTTTGCTGCTGGCGGAGTCACTCCAATAGCATTTATTAAATCAGATACGACATCACAGGATTATCAAGATGTTCTGGCACTTAATCTGTTACCTGAGGCACCCCTCATCACTAACGGAGACTACATTTCAACAAGATAACGCCCCTGTGCATACCTCAAGGTGCACAAAGGCGTGGTTCCTGGCTAATCAAGTGCGTGTTTTTGACTGGCCTGCTAGAAGCCCTGACCTCAATCCAATGAGAACTTATGGGGTATTTTAGTACGAGATATTTACAAAAATGGGAAGTGTTACAGCAATAAGAAAGAACAAAAGAAATCAATTCAATTATCTTGGGAAAAAATTCCAAAAAACGTTTTTAAAAACGTTGTCGGAGTCTATGACTGAGAGACTGGTTAAGGTTATAGAGAAAAAAGGCAATTTCACTAATTATTAATTTCATTTGTGTGGTTAGGCTAATGTGGCCCTATAATTTTGTCCAAGTTCTTTTTTATGTTCAACTGAAAAACATGCAGTTTAGGTAATAATAATTATTTGTTACATTTTCTTTTTCATAAATTATATTATAAATGATGCTAGTTTTACTATGCTTTCTTTTCACAACCACTCGCACAGTTTAACTTCGATATTTCTTATGTTTTCTTCCTGGCCCTATATTTTTGTCTGGGACTGTAAGTCTCCAGATCTCAACCTAATTGAGAACTTATGGGGAGACTTAGCAAGAAGAGTGTATGCAAATGGGATACATTTTACTTCATTAATAGAGCTTAAATCTACAATCGAAGATGAATGGTATAAAACAGACCTTGAACTTTGTCGACAACTTGTTTCATCTATGCAGACAAGAATATTTGAAGTTATTAGAAGGAATGGCTCATACCAAACTTTTAAATGTTAGTATTTTTTCTTCCCCTGCTTTTTTTCTCTGTTGGCCTTAAAGATTTTACTCAGGCTCAAATAGTGATCTTTAGTTTCTGTAATATTTTATTGATAGTAAAATAATTACAAATGATTGTTCTGTCCTTTTTTACTTGTATTTAAGGGTAATAATTATCACTAAAATTATGTTTTGCTTCTCAGTTTAATATGTGTCCAATTTCTCAAAAAAATTTACTGGCCTTAAAGTTTTTATTCAGACTTTAATGATCCTTGTATACATTGCACAGAGAATTGCTTTGTTCTTAGTTCAATATAAGAAAAAAATTGTATCTCTTTCAAATTTGTTAGACATTGCTTATCTTTTGCTCAAATTTTATTAAAATAAATGAAGCTCACATATATTTGACTCTAATTTTGATTCATTTTAGAAAGTTTCAAACAAGAAAAAACTATGTAATTGGTCAGTCAAAAGTGGTTGATAGTTGCCCAAGTCTTTGAATTTAGGTTTTGTCAGCTTTACTTGTGCCTAATATAAACAAGCATGCGTTATGATGCAGTTTGTATATTTTCCCACTCAGATATGAAACATTTTCAAAAATTGATTGTAGAAATCGTGCAAAATACATTTGAATTTTATGAAACATTGACAGAAAGAATATGATGGCAAAAACTGACAATTTCACAGATACAGTACCATGCAAAATTGATTTTCAGATTTGGTCAATTATCTACAGAACTATTGGACCATTAAACTTGGTATGTACATATATTGAAGCAATACAAAACAAATAACCGTCTACTAAAATGCACATGCATGGTCATGAATGACAATTGTTGGTGTCGGGTGGTATGAAACAGTATTTGCAACATTGAACAGAAAAAGGGTTATTAATGGTATGGTCCCCTCTAACAGACAAACAGGCCTTGCAATGTAGGCCTGTCGTTTAGGGGGATCAATCGCTCCCCCCTTTTTCCGATGAATTACATTGTGTTTGCACCCTTTGACCTCCCGGAAAAACTTAAAATGACCTTCCTGTCACAATTCTACTCCATATACTTTAAATAAGGCAGTTTATGTTTTCCTCAAGCAATTGTTTTGTATTGTTTCAGTGTATGTACGTACTGTGTTTTATTAAAATTGGTCCAATAACACTGGAGATAATTGACCAAATCTGAAAATTCTCTAAATTTTGCACACTAATGAATGTAAAAAAATTATCATAAGAGTCGAACATTCACAAATCTATATATATATATATATATATATATATATATATATATATATATATATATATATACAGGGTGTCCACTCCAATCGTGGACCAATAGCTAATTTCTAAACCGTTAGAGATAAGCATATAGTTTATTTAGGAAAAAATCTCCAAATTACGAAAGGAATTTTGGGTCTATTCAATGTTTTTCAAAAAATAAAATTTTGAAAGAGTTACGAAATTTAAATTTTTACACAGCCCCCCCAGTCCTATCAATCATATTTAGTAAAACATTCTTGACACTGTAACGTTTAAAACTAAAAAAAAATCACTCTTCTACCACAAAAATTGACCGAGTTATGACGTTTTGAAAAATCAAGATTTTGCATTATTTCATGACGTCATCGAGCGATCGCTTAAGGGACCGTATGCGAAATCCTTCAAAATCTTGATTTTTCAAAACGTCATAACTCGGTCAATTTTTGTGGTAGAAGAGTGATTTTTTTTTAGTTTTAAACGTTACAGTGTCTAGAATGTTTTACTAAATATGATTGATAGGACTGGGGGGCTGTATAAAAATTTAAATTTCGTAACTCTTTCAAAATTTGATTTTTTGAAAAACATTGAATAGACCCAAAATTCCTTTCGTAATTTGGAGATTTTTTCCTAAATAAACTATATGCTTATCTCTAACGGTTTAGAAATTAGCTATTGGTCCACGATTGGAGTGGACACCCTGTATATATATATTAGAGAGAAAGAGGAAAAAAAATACTTCCAGAAGAAACACAGCAGTGTTTACTTGTTTTATAATTTTCATTTTCAGAAGTGTGACTTTTCTGCCGATGTGGTGCTTGAGATCAACTTTTTTTGCTATTTTAATCCAATTTGTTTAACTAAACTGTGAAGACACGTTCCAAAATATTCTGATGTAATTAAATATTTTATTGTTGATTAGGAGTCTTAATTACAGCAAAATGCTCGACTGTTTGAAAAATGCGAGAAATGCCAAATTTCTTAGTCACAAATTTTCTTTCTAATTGATTGCAAATAAAGTGGAACTTGTTTTAAAAAAAAAAGATGGAAATAGGGGGAAGCAAAAAATGAAATACCCATTTTTTGGTGTTGTTAGATCAGAATAAAGACTACAGCTAACAGAATTTTAATTCATGAAAAAAAAGCCTGTAAGAAAATTGTGGTCATGAAAACAAACTTTTTCCATATGGACATTGCTCATTCCGAATTGAAAACTTGTTTGCAAAGATTAATTTTCTTTCTTTGCAAAGTTCTATTTGCAGAAACATGAAGTAAATTGTTCCCATTTTTTTCTAAAAATCAAGAATCATTTTATACGTAGGTTTCCGTTCTTTTTCCTATTTTCTCTTTTAAAATAAGGGGATAGACCCATATGCGAGAATATATGCTAAGCTATCTCTCCTCTTTCCTTTTAATAAATGTTTTTAAGACATGTTCGTGTCCCTGACATTCCTTGGTTGAGTTAATCATTGATTTAAGCATGGCGTTTACAGCAATGCAGCATTTTTGAACATTTTTTTATAGTTTTTTATATTTATTTATTGTATTTTTATTTATTTTTTAATTTTCTGTTTGAAGTGCAGCGTTTCTACCTGAAAATACTGTATCAATATTTTTTAAGCTTTGTATTCTTTTCTCAGGGACTATCTATTCATTTTTCATAATGTATTTTTTTACTGCTATTTATTTGTTTCTTTATGTTTTAGTTTGTTACTACAACTGTTTGTGCTACTCTTCCCGTTCCAGCTGGTGTTTTCATTCCTATATTTAGAATAGGTACTATGTTTGTTAGAAAATGATAGTTTATGTTTTATTGAAATATATACAGGGTGTCCACTCCTATCGTGGACCAATAGCTAATTTCTAAACCGTTAGAGATAAGCATATAGTTCATTTAGGAAAAAATCTCCAAATTACGAAAGGAATTTTGGGTCTATTCAATGTTTTTCAAAAAATCAAATTTTGAAAAAGTTACGAAATTTAAATTTTTATACAGCCCCCCAGTCCTATCAATCATATTTAGTAAAACATTCTTGACACTGTAACGTTTAAAACTAAAAAAAAATCACTCTTCTACGACAAAAATTGACCGAGTTATGACGTTTTGAAAAATCAAGATTTTGAATGATTTTGCATACGGTCCCTTCAGCGATCTCTCGATGACGTCATGGAATAATGCAAAATCTTGATTTTTCAAAACGTCATAACTCGGTCAATTTTTGTGGTAGAACAGTGATTTTTTTTTAGTTTTAAACGTTACAGTGTCAAGAATGTTTTACTAAATATGATTGATAGGACTGGGGGGCTGTATAAAAATTTAAATTTCGTAACTCTTTCAAAATTTGATTTTTTGAAAAACATTGAATAGACCCAAAATTCCTTTCGTAATTTGGAGATTTTTTCCCAAATGAACTATATGCTTATCTCTAACGGTTTAGAAATTAGCTATTGGTCCACGATAGGAGTGGACACCCTGTATTTGTATTCTACATGGTCTTTTTGAAATTGAAATGCATTTTTCACTATTTTCCCAATAATGAAGAATAATCTCTATGAAAACTGACATTGAAAGGACTTTTTTGCGCATACTGTATTGCTCTTACATTTATTATGTGTTTATTTTTTATGAACAATGAACAAAGCATGTAATGTAACCTTTTTGAATAAGGGCAATTCCACGGTAACAGACGTATCACTTTTTCACAATATAGCTTAAAAAGACTAGACACATGTTAAATTCTTATTTTTTTCACGATATTAATTAATAACATGGTCTTTACTACCTGGTGATACAGTAAAATTTTAAAAAATTACAGAAAAAATATTGAAATAATAGTATTTTTTTTGTAACAGACGTATCTCGTAAGATACATCCGTTACAGAACTAAAATACCATCATATAAATACTGTTTCTGAAAATCTTCAAAATTCAACAACATTATATGGTAGTAAAAACCATTTTCTTCAAAAATTCATGCAACGAAACAAGGACCTGATATATTTGGAGTTTCTGCAGGCTGTTTTGTGCAGCAATTGATGCTATTTTTCAAAATGGAATTGCTCATAAGTAATTCAAAACCTAAATCTCGTCCTCTGATATTAGAGCCCTTTATGATTTGCTGCCATCTTTATTTGTATTTTTCAAAGCTAAAACTCTGAGTAATTGTGATTTTATAATTTTAAATCAAAAGTTGTTGATTTCTAAAATACCATTAATAGTTGCTGTTGATTCTTATGGACATCTTGTATGGCAAATTACTTTAGTCATTCTCTGTTGTTCTCTCATAACAGGGACAATTCAGACTTCTTAAGTTTTATAACAAAAATTATTCTGCATGATGATGTCAGGCAATGTGGGTCAAAGTGAAATAGTTATGATAGTTTATCTTTTTCAAAATGAACAAATTGGAAGTTTGTTTTGAAAATTACAGTACATTAAGAAGGAACAATTTATATATAAAGAAATTTGCATTGAAACATTGCTTTTCTTTTCTGGCAGTAAATTTGCACCTTGCAAAAACAAGTTACTTTTTCAATTTTTTAGACCAGGCAAAGTGAAAAATAAAATTTTTCTATGAAATATTTTCTATTTGATTATTAAAAATGTTTTCCAACAAATGAACACAATAATCGAATAATTTAATTAATGTATGAGAAAAATAAATAAGTAAAATAGTGAATGAATAAGAAAATTAGTGAATAAATAAATGAGTGAATTAAGAAGTGAAGTATTATAAATGAATTACTTAATGAATGAATACCTAAATAAAATGAACTATATCAACTTTTCCGTCAGTTACCTGGCAAATTCTATTAAGTATTTAAAATCAAAGCATGCCAAGACATCAGCTAAATAAGTTTGCAATGAAAATCAGCACATCTCAATTAAAACTTAAAATGTTTCTTCCAGAAACTTTATTGTTTTATAAAAAAAAAAAAAAAAAACTGTAAATATTACAATATGTGTATCAAACTTCGAAAACAACTTGCATTATTTTTTTCCTTGATCTTTAAAGCCCTTTATTTTTGACTGAAGTCAATATATTTAGAACATAAATAAAATATTGCTAGATAGTTGGCTTTACAAAGTAATTTGGGCCGTCGTAGAACGATCAGTAAGGCATCAGACTCGTGACCGGAAGGTCACGGGATCGATCCCAGCCAATCAAAGATCCACCGTCTTGAATAATGGTGGCTAGGGGACGTTAAAAATGTTGTGGTCACTAAGTCCTCCAAGTGAAGCGATACCTCTGGGGGGAGCTGGGCCAAGGGTTTGCTCGACGCTTGATCTGGTTCAAAAAGAACAGAGCGCTCTTCAGGGCCCTATCCCGGCTAAACCACGAGTTGTGGTAGGTACGGGGAACCCTGGAGTGTGTGAAGGCTTTACAAACTGAGAAAATATTTTACCATTTCACTTAGCCCGGCTTTCCCTTAAGTGTATCTTTTTAAAATTGCACTCAGTTGTAATAAAAGTAGAATAAGCTAAATTTAGATTATTTCTAAAAAGTTGCCTATGTGAATACTTTATCAAGTCCAAAACAACTTTATTTCAGTTATAAAATTGAAACATGTTGACTCTGTATGAAATGACTACTTTAAATCTTTCCCTCAAAGTTATTTTTTCTTTTTATTTTATTATGTTTCTTTTATTTTCTATTTGTTGTTGAAATGCAAAAGTATTTTGTGCGATTTTTTTTTTTTTTTTGAAAAGTTTGCATTCTCTCTTGCTAGCAGTTTTCTTTATCCAATTGAAATGCAAAAATGTAAATTAAATAACTGTACTGTTTTTAAAGGTGCAGCTTTTGGACGTTTAGTTGGAGAATGCATGGCTGCATGGTTTCCAGAGGGAATACGTATGGGTGATAATATATTCAAAATTTTACCTGGAGGCTATGCGGTTGTAGGTAAAAAATAATTAGTTTAAAATAATTGTGTACTCATTTGCTTATTTTCTATTTTACCACTTTTATATATATATATATATATATATATATATATATATATATACATATATATAATTTCACATTATTTGTTGTTTTTAATATGAAACAAGAATTTTTCAAAATTTATAAACTTGTTATGTTTTAACTCATTAAAATTTGAAGTGAATTTCACATTGCTCTTTGTGCTCCAAAACGCAACATGAATAGTTTAAAAAAAAAAAATTCTATTGGAAAATTTATTTGAAGTAGTTAATCTCTCATATGATGAGCACATTAGCAGTGTATGGAAGCATGTGTTATATTGTTATTATTTATACTTCATTTTACCTATTAAAGATTTTGTTCTTATTCCTAAACTCTACAAAAAAATTAAACAGATGTATAGGTAAAATTTTTGAGGAACTGAGTGACAAATCTTTTGATTTCTAATATGTGCTTGACATGCTATGCATAAAATTCGTTATTAATTTTATTAAGTTATTCAATAACATAGTATAATCACAGCGCTTTTTTTTTTCTTTTTGTGATGTAACATGTACTCAAATAATAATAAAACTTGGGAAGTGTTTCATTTTCTCTATGTTTTATGCATTGAATTGTTCTATGTATATTTAAAAGATTCTTGAAGTGCTTATTGAGGATACTCGGCACCTTTCAATTGCCACTGTTTACTTAAAATGTAGTTTGACTGTTCAATGTTAACTTAACTTAGCAGAACAGAGTTCTTAAATGATCTAATCAGCATAAATATAGAAAATAAAATAGGTTTTGAAACAGGCTTATTTCTAATAGATATCAAAGTACTTGAATTTGAAACGCTACAAGCAAAAACAAATTTGGTTTAAATTTTACTTTTCAAGAAAGAATACTCATCACATTTCTACTGTTATGTGGGCTAAAATTGCCTTATTACTTGGTGGAAAATCTCTCTCTCTGTATATATATATATATATATTGAAGAAACAAAAATATAAAAAAAGTATAAAATACAATATTTACAAAGGATGGTAACTTGTATATTTTCTGAGATTTTTTTTTCTAACTCTTAATTTCTTCATCATTAAAGAAAGTAATATTGGACAAAATCTTTGCTTTTACTGAGATCTCTTCAAATGCTCAGTGAAATAAGCAATTTCTTTGATAATAACAGAGAGAGTTCTTATCTAAAAGTTTGAGGTGTGCTCTTGATTTAACTAAAGTTTCTGTCTCTTGTTTTTTAGTTACTTTTTTGATTTTCTCTTAAAATTGCTGCCGGACACATTGAATAGTGTTTTGCATTCGGAGTAATATTAGGTAACTTTCAATACAGCTTTTAGACCTAATGTGTATTGGAACTTTTCGGGAAATTTGGGTACAAACAGTTGGTATTTTTTTCCATAGCTTCATTTTTTTCTTTTGTAATCTTTATCAGAAGTAGTTTCATAGTCCAATTCACCGTTTAATGCTGCATTAAATATGTCTTGGAAACTTTAAAGATTGACATCAGTTACTTTTCTGAGAAAATTTTCAGATCAGCATCCTGAGCCTGATTACTGAATAGATCAAGTAGGTCACGGCCTACTACGCCTGCATTTTAAGTTCCTCCAAAAGGCTAAAATTGTTTTAGCCTATATCTAAATTTGTAAGGCTTAACTTCAGAGGCCCTGAAAAAGAGTTTGCCCAAGGGCCTCCCTAATATTTTAGTCAGACGCTGTCAACAGATGAATATATATTATTACCTTATACTAATTGTTTACTGGGCATAACTTTAAAAAGTAAATAAATCTTTAAATACCAGGGTACAAACAAAAAACAGAACATTTGGATTTTTTTCATTTAAATCCAATTTTCATCATTATAGTAAAAAGCGTTAAGACGCTTCAGTTATTAATTAATTAATGCTTATAAATATTGATTAGCTGTAACTAATACTTAAAAATTACAAAGCCATTAGATCAGTGGTTTCCAACCTGTGGGTCGCAACCCCAAAGGGGGTCACGAAGCATTTCTCATGGGGTCACGATATTATCATTAGATATAAAAAATATTATTATATAGTTTAAAAACCAATAAATATAGGGAAAAAATAGAACAATTACATGTAGCATTCATACTTGAGTGCAGTGGAAAATCCAAAAGAAGATCTATGAGACTGCGTCACCCTCCCCCCGCCTGAACTAGAGCCCTTGATCTCCTCAACATCTTCTAAGATTGTCTTAAATATCGTTTTATGGACTTCAACTTCTACAAATTTCCTTGACTTCACCTCGTCCGAACCTTAACTGAAATCGTCTAAAATTTTATTTTTGAAACTATTTCAAACAATTTCTGGTAGAGAGTCTCTGCACCTTATCTCTTAGCCAGAAGTAATCAAAGACGGCATTTTAGGAATTAATTGGGAGAGATTCTATGGAAGAGTCCCGAACAAAATTCTGTCCCTATACTTAGTGAATAATTGCCAACATTTGGAAATTTAAGACTTCAGATTCGAAAAAAAAAATCCAGGAGAGTGCCTACTGTCCTCTCGACATAGTTAAAGATGGTCTAAAACTGCGTTTTCAGGACATATATTAAAAAAAAAACAATAGTCCATGGGAGAGTTTATCATTAGATAAACTACTTCTGATTTTCTTAAGCTTAAATTTCGAAGCATTTCCGGGGAATTGCCACTTCTCCCCATACACACATCATTAAAAATCGTTTAAAATGTCGTTTTTGAAACTCCAATTTCGAAGATTTCGGGGGAGAGTCTCTGAACTCAAATTCCTTTTCTAATATTATCAAATATATATTCTTATCACTGCGTTTTTATAACCTTCATTTTCTGATGGCGAATACCAAACACCAACCTTTCACTTAAAATCCACAAAAACCGTCTATAACAGCATTCTTTTATGATAGGGTTGGTTAGGGTAAATGGGCCCCCTTTTTAGAACAGTTCATTTTTAAGGCCTTATACAGCAGCTTTAAAGCGAAACAGTTTAAACTTGTTGACTTACTTTATCTTGGACATTATTAATAAACACAAGTTCAGCATTATTTCCTTAAAAAAAGCTTAGAATATTTTTATCTATCGTATTCTTTAAAAAATGACGTGGGGGACCCACTTACCCCTAGGAAGGAATAAGTGGGCCACCCACCATTTATTTATATTTAAAGTGAGCATATCTAAAAAGGGGCTTGCGGGTTGTACCTGATACAGTATGTAAAATTTTAGTAGGAAATAATTTTTTATAAATGTATCCATTAACAAGATATATACTTGCATTTAAATGTGTATGACAGAAAATTATAAAGCAGAATACAAAATAATTGTGTCTGTGAAATTCATTAAAAGCTGTTAGGTATATTTTTTGCTTTTACATATAAATTAGTGTTGAATAAACATAATAGAGTCGATTAAGATCAATTTTGGTATAATAAGAAAAAATATATAGGTTGCAAAAAAATGGAAACACTTAATGGGAGCGTCTATTTGAAGTTTGCTGAGGGAGAAACATTATCATTTCATTCTCAGTTACAATTTGAACATCACTTACATTAAACCAATAAAAAGTGTAATTATTTCTATTCTTTCTATCAAATGTAGCAGTAATTTTTTCATTTGTATCATATTCTAAAATTAGAACTTAATAATACTTTTTGGTTTTCTTTGATGCAAGTTTCACAAATACATAGTTACCAGCTTTTGCAGTTTTTGTAGCTGAACCATTAATTTCTTCTAGGTCTCCATAGTTATCTTTCATTTCATCGTAGAAATTGCTTCATCAAAACTGTTTTTCCTTGTGAAATCATTATTATTATGAGGGGCCCACTTACCCCATAGTGAGGGGGCCCACTTACCCTAATATTCAAAAACTAAGGGGTAAGTGGGACCCCTCCCCTTAAACACTTTTTAATAATACTTTGCGTAAAAATTCTAATTGCAATATGTACTTCATGTTAGACTCTAAAAGAAAACATAATGAACATAGAAAAGATAAAAACTAACCTCGAAACACTTCTTTGAAAAATGTTGCTTGAACTCGCAAAAAATTTTTTTGGGAATTTTTTTCGACATAAATTATCTGATCTAAAAAAATGTCCATGAACCTCAAATATATGCAAAACCCATCACTGTGATAGAATATAACATGACCAGTAAAAAAAAGTATAAAACCTATACGCTTATTTCAGTTTTAAAGGGGGTGGCCCACTTACCCCAGTGGACCACTTACCCGAACCAACCCTACTTCATTTTATAGCGCTTAGAGAGCGCCCCCCCCCCTCATCATGTCTATAACTTCATTTCTAAGAATTAAATTTCGAGAAAAAAAATCCAGGAGATTTCCTACTCTCCTTTCCTATTTTAATAGTTAAAGATCGTCTATAATTGCGTTTTTAGGACATACATTTCAAAAAAAAAGTTTGGGTAAGAGTCTGAACATTTTCCCACGCCATTAAAGAAAATATACTACAGTAGGATATTTTTAAACGTAAATTTCGAAATAATTCTGATGTTTCCCCACACACACATCAATAAAAATCGTTTAAAATACGTTTTTGAAACTTCAATTACAAAAATTTCAGAGGAAAGTTTCTGAACCCAAACTCTTTTTCTAATATTATCAAATATATGCTTTTAATTACGTTTTTATAACCTCAATTTGATGGAACAACACATCTCTTCCCTAAAATCAATGAAAATTGTCTACAACTACGTTTTCTTATAATACTTCATGTTATAAAGCTTGGAGAGCGCCCCCTATACCCCCCTCTTTTCTCATGCATAGGAATTTAGTTTCGAGGAATCATTACCGAAAAAGATAAGAAATATCTGGGCTCAAGCCATTCATAAAACTAAATGAACCTCATCTCCTTCTGATATCCCTAGAGATCGTGTAATCTGAAATTTTAGGACTAGAATTTCGAAAATACGGAGTTACGTTGAGGGGGAGGGGGCGGCAACATATGGTGTCGCCGGTTGTCTAGTTCGTTCAAAAGGGGTCGCGACGTGAAAAAGGTTGGGAATCACTGCATTAGATTAAAAGCATTATTTCATAAAGAAACCTACATAACATGATGTAAAACCAATTGAAAACAAATGCATATGACGAAAATCAGATTATTTTTATAGCATAGTAGTACACTATGAATGCAGAGAAATAGAGGAAAATGCACAAACTGAGTAGCATTTTGTGAGGTAACTATCAAATGAGAGTTAACTGAAGAAAAATCAAAATTTATTTTTTATTAATTTCTGGATTAAACTTTTTTTTTAAATCTCAGAAAACATTATGAGCTTTCTGAGAATTCAAAAATAAAAATAATAAATATATTTTTTAGCAATAAGTTTTTACTACTTATGGAAATGGTATTATAAAATCAGACACACAGCTGCCTATTTTTGTTTACCCACTTTTCTGCAAAGGTACATAAAACTCTATATATTCATTGTGTTTTTGTATAATAATTTCAGTTAAAGAAATTACAAACTTCAGCCTTTTCATTGGATTTATATTTTGTAGCAATCTTTTTGCTCCTTTCATTAATATCAGCATGCTTTAAAATATTTAACAAGAACCAATGGTGAAGCAATAGTAATTTTTACATTTTAAATATTTCTCTTAAAGTATTTATTATTTTGTTTGATAAATCTTGGCTATATACACTGGCGGAAAAAAAAATCCCAACACCAAGAAAGACTTGTGTTAGATAAACAAAATTTGGTAGGTGTGTTTATACAACTGAAAGATGACATCGATTGAAATTTCGTGTTCCGCGCATAAGTGTGGCGCAGCTGGCGTCACTTAGAACATGAAAATAAGGCTTGTTTTAAAAACGTGTTGTGAAGCTCGTGTGTATTATTTTTCCGTGAAATTGGACGAATTGCGTTCATGTTAGCCAGGAATACCTTTTAAGAAGACGAAGAAGCCATTATCAACAGCTCACCGAGTTTAAACGATGTCGTACAAATTGGCTACGAGAAGGTGGATTTTAATTTCGCGATATTGCAGAAAGACTTGGGTGGGAATGTTTCCACCATGCATGATTCTTGGAAGCTATGGGCAAGGGATGGTACTACCTCAAGAAGATTGAGTTTCGAGCTGCCACGTGGCACGACTGAGAAGGAAGATCGCCGAATCTTGCATACGGCTGTGGCGCATCGTACTGCGTCTGCGGCTGACATTCGAGCTACAGTTGGTACCGTCGTGACCCAAGGAACGGTAAGAAACTGTTTACTTCAAGGACAGCTCCGAGCCAGGCAGCCTGTAGCCGGTATTGCATTGACTGCAAACCATTGCCTTTTCCGACGGCAGTGGTGCCACGACAGAGCTCACTGGAGGTCGGAGTGGAGATCTGTTGTAATTTTTGATGAAAACAGATTCTGAATTAGTGCCAGTGGTGGCTGTATATCGATCAGAAGGAGGCCAGGGGACCGCCTGCATCCAAGCGGTCAACGGCCTAGACACACGGGACTCACACCTGGAATTATGGTCTCTGTAGCAATTTCCTACGACAGCAGGGACATTCTTGTGGTTATCCCAAACTCACTGACTGAAAATTTGTCGTCAGTCTGTTAATTTAACCAGTAGTACAGCCCTTCATGAGTAGCATTCAAGGGGGCGTTTTCCAACCGGATAACGCTCGCCCTCACATCGCTGCTGCAACGCAATGTGCTCTACAGAGTGCCAACATGTTACCATGACCTGAAAAATCACCAGGTCTGTCTCCAATTGATAACGTATGGGATATCATGGGATCGCACCTCAAGCATCATCCACAGTCAGCAATGACGGTTCTAGTATTGACACAGCAAGTGCAACAAGCATGGAACTCCATACCACAAAGTGACATTCGGCACCTGTATGACATAATGCATGCACGCTTGCAGGCTTGCATTCAAAATTCTGGAGGTTACACCCTTTATTAAATTAACATAATTTCACATTTGCACAGCATTTTCTTGAGCTTAAATTAGCCAGTGATCTTGTACATTTAATCAATTAAACATGTTAACTAGACAATTGCATTACCCAAATTTCATTACTCTACGGCAATTTTTTCTTGGTGTTGGGATTTTTTTTTCCGCCAGTGTATATATATATATATATATATATATAATATACAAATTTTTATAAGTGTTTAAAATAGGGATCATAAATCCCGAAAAATACAAGAAAACACAAAAATACAAAAGTGTACTGGTTGCGAACCAAGGATCTGGTCTTCCCCCTGCTGACGTGCTAGTCCTTGGTTCGCCTTTTCAATTTTACCTTTTGTATTTTTGAATGTATTTATATATATATATATATATATATATATATATATATATAAACAGTGGACACCTCTTTATGTAATCACGGTTAATGTTATCAGTCATTTAATATTATCAGAATTGCCAAGATCCGTCCGGTTGTGTATAAGTATACTGAAAAGCCATCGCGTTTTGTAATCAAAACTTCGTTAATTGTTATCAATTTAAGGAAATTATTTTCATTAAATCAGCGATAAAAAAACCCTCCTTCTTGCTCTTTTTCTCTTGTTTTTGCTTTAAAGATATTTTCTGAAATTCATTTAAAAAAAAGTATTTCCTCCCCCCTCCCCTCTGCTTCCTTGTGATCATGGAATTATGTGAGCCATGAAGGTATATTTATAGAAAGAAAATTCTTTCAAGAGTCCTTGAAAATATTAAGGATTCTCAAAAACCTTAGTGCAAATGTTGTTTTACTGGCTTTACCCAATGCAAGAAAATATTAAGAAGCTATGCATTTGTTAACAATGTCATCAGCTGGTGTATCAGAAAGCGCAATCAGAGAAATTGTTTACTCATGATTATAAACGTTTTATAAATGAGCTGTTGCTTAAAAATAGCAGACAAATAAAATTCGCAATTTCTTCTCTGTATGTCAACAACTTACCTATTTTATTAGTTTAAAGTGTTCTTACTTGTTACTCTATTTCTTCGGTAACTACATTCATTTGATTTTAAGAAAACATGGATTGGGATTATTAACAGAAATTGTCCTTCAACTTTTATCGTTTATTATACGAGTAATCTATCCGTTATTGTTATCAAATCACTTGCATGCAAATGTGATCATATGAAACGGCGTCTACTGTATATTAGATATGGTAGTAAAAATCCTTAAATAAGAAATATTTTTTAAAAAGTGCGAAGTCCTCTTATTCATTTAAATATCTTATACTTTTTTTTAAACTTTCACCAAGAATTTTTATTTCTTAATTCTTGAAATACTGAAGTAATTTTGATTCAAATTATATTTTCACTGTATTAAAAAAGATATGTTTGTTCTTATATTTATGTACTTATACACATACAAAAAAATACAAATGTGACGACCAACAACAGGCTCTGGCCCCAGTTAGGTTAGTCTTGGTTAAATTATAGTCCCCAATACAGATCAATGGCCGTTTTAAAGCTGTCCACTCCGTTGCTCATTACAGCTTCTTCCGGTAAGCTATTTCAACTGCCCACTACCCTATACTTAATTTGACTTATACTAATATTACCCTTTACTAATTAAATGCCCTATACTTCCCTATACTAATACTTAATATTAACAAGCAAAAAAAAAAAATGTTAAGTTTCACTTTGTCTTCTAGGGGCTGCTGCATTGTCTGGTAGTGCCACTCACACAGTTTCAACATCTGTTATTGTTTTTGAGTTGACTGGTCAAATGTCCCATATATTACCTGTGATAGTAAGTATTTAATTGTTCTAGTATTTTCTTTAATCTCTTTAGTTTGCTTACATATTTCTTCACTAACTGTAAAAGCAGGATCATTAATTTTTTTTCATTGCAAACTTCTATGAATTTACTTGCTTGGCTTCAAATAAATTATAATGTGTCTGTACAAAGATAATTATAGATTCAGCAGCAACAATAGACCTAATGAAACTATTGATCAGTAGATGAAAGTGGTTAGTGTAGACATGTTCTTAATAAGTGTTCTTGTTAATTTTTTGTTGATAGCGCATCATCATTCTGTATGATGCTCTTTATATTATCTAAGTTTAAATTTTCTCTCGATTGTTTTCATCCTGCAAAGTAAGAAATTAATTCAAAACCCATCTATTGATCATATCCCTATGGTTTTTGGACTACTGATAGTGATACATTGGTAAACTGCCATTGGAGAAGGTAACACACCAGTATTTTCAGTATTAGCTAAAATAAATTTTAAAAATATTAAAGCTTTTAATTGAACTAATTTCGTAAATGCTGTCTATTTGAAATACACATTTTTTCCTTTGCATATTTTCTACCATTGACAACCATTTTCTGTCCAATTTTTCTGTTTAGCTGTACGCTTTTTGTTTGTACTAAATTTCCAAACTATACACGTGCATATTCAGTATTTATAAAGGAAACTTTCACAATCTTTCAGGTATTTAAAAAAAATGCTCATATTTTCGAAAATTGCCGAAAATGTGCACTTTAAAAAAATAGCAAAAAAATCTAGCCCAAATGTGCCGTTTTTTTTTTTTTCTTTATCCCGGATAAAAAGTTCTGTACTGTACTTAACACCAAAGTAAATAGAAAAAAATTAGAATGCTATTATGATCCTTACTTACAGCGAGTGACTTTTAATGTTATTGTGCAATTTTGATCTTTTTATGCTCATTTAAGTGAAACTTTGTTCAAAACATATAAAATTTGAATGAAGATAATCATTGTTTGTGTCTTGTCAAGTGAAAAAATGTTAAAATGTCATTAACCTTCCAAACCATTACCTGCCATCCCAAAAGGTATAAATATGCAATTAGAATGATGACTAAGGACGAAATGATGCTACTATATATGCTTGCGTATAAGTCGACCCCACTACTTTTAAGAGGAAAATCAGGAAATAATCAAAATCTCGTGTCTAAGTCCAGCCCTCTCTTTTTGAACAAATATGGAATGTTTTATCACTTTTTTTGAAAATAAACGTTTCAAAAAGAAGAAAAATGAAATGCAGTGAACATTCTTACATTAAAAATTGTACATCGCAAATTTTGTAAAGGAATCCCTTTCGCATGTGTGATTTTTGTCACTCTTCACTTTTATTTTGAATTAATATTTATAAATTTTGCACTGTAGCCATATTAAATTCTTTTTTTAAGAAATGGGCACTAATTCACAACCAGTATCAGAAAATTTTTGAATGCGGCAATTTGCGCCACTGGTCTTTGTTTGTAATTGTTTAGTCTTTATTTTATAGTCAGGCAATGTAGATTTACAACAGAATGTGTAAGTATTTACTTCTTTGGCGTTTGTTTAAAAGAGTTAGACTAAAAACGGGAAAATGTGTACGTTTTTCAGTGTTCTTTCCGAAGAATTGTTTGTGGAACATTTTCGGAAATTCTGCTCGCGTGTAAGTTAACACCCCAACTTTAAGCTTCATTTTTTGAACTAAATTTCTAGACTTATACACGAGTACATAGAGTAAATGCGTTTTTTCTAATATTTTAGATGCTTGATTTTTTTTAGAACTATGGATATTTCCTTACATAAGTTGAACTGAAGAAGGTCGTCAGAAAAATTAGTTGATCATTATTTTTTTACAAATTCAATATTTTAGCATTTTTGTTATTTTTATCTTGATTTTCGATGATAAATTTAATGGAGTATTAATAAACCAATTGATTCATGGATAAAAATTGGATAAAACTAAGAAAAAAAATGGCATAAAGACATTTTTTGTGATATTTACAAGTTTAACCATCAATATCCCTTTAACAAATAAAGATGTTTTGTGAACAGTTTAACAAAAATGTATACATTATATCTTCTGAAAAATACTAAACTGTAGCTTTTGTGAAAAGTTGAAAATTGGAATCGAAATAACACTCTTGTGCGGAATTATTCATGTATATTATGTGTGTGTGTGTGCAGAGATAGGGAGAGTGGAGACAAGATTCATTGAAATATGGTCTTAAACTTACGCTTAAAAGTTGTTAGAGGGTATTACTTTCAGTAGTTTAGTAATTTTAATTTTTGTATTTATTTAATATTTTTTAAGATAAATTATTTTTCCTTTCTCAAATGACACTTTTTGAAATACATCACTTATTTTTCTTGGAATGAAGTACATTCGACTCTCAATATCTCGACTTTGCTTAACTCGCTCGCTTATGTCGCGCGAGTCAGCTTTCGCTTATGTCAGAAGTTTTTGGATTGTCCTAAAGTGATGTAAATGTGGTATAGAGGGTTTTTTTTTTTTTTTTGTTAACTTGAAGTCACTCTGCTTATCTCAAAGTTTCAGGCAGTCTTGTTCAAACATTTATTGACCTAAGTTGTACTTTTTCAGCAGTACAGGTATGATATTTTAACAGCAAAACCAACCAACCATTTGACTTTCAAATGTTTGAGGTACTTCTTATTGCCGTTTTTAGTGTTTTCTTCTTTAATGAAGGAGAAATTCTTCCTTTATTGAGAGTAATTTAATTGACATGTCCCAGGTCAACTAAAGACTAGAGAAAAGGCTGAAATGGGCTTGGTATTTAAAATTTTCTTCGCAGTTATTTAAAGATAAGTTCATTACAGTGGTGCTTTTAAAGCTCGGTACAAAAGGGGAGATAAAAATAGAATTTGAAAATGCATTAGCTATACAAAGTGTTCCCATGACTTATCTTCTCCTCATTTAGTAAATGGAAATTGTCCTTGTACACTATCCTATCTAACTCCTACTAGAAGGCTAAACCAGTTGAATTCTGCTTTCTTGATGAAATTTGGCTGATATCAGAGCTGTTGAATGCTCAATTGTTAGAAAAATGTGCTAAGAAAATGCAAGTTTTAATGATTTTTTTTTAAATAATTAGTCCTATTTTTGCATTCCTGGAGGAAAAATCAAAAGTTTTCCTTCCTTTATGTGCATTTGTAGGTGTGTTTTTCTAATAACTACTATGAGTGTTTTACAACAGAAATAATTTTCTATTTTTAGTATCTCAAACTTTGGTTAGTTCGAATATTTTTCTTGGTCCCTAGTTCTTCCGGATAACAAGAGTCGACTATATTTGTTTTTGTATTGCTTGTAGAATTTTAAAGAAGAATGGAAAAATGTGAGATACAAATGTAAATATCTTAAATGTATTTCTTATATTCTTATACATTTTTTTTACATTTTTAGATAGCTGTGTTAATTGCTAATGCCATTGCTCAATCTTTACAACCTTCAATATATGATAGCATCATTCAGATAAAAAAATTACCATATCTTCCTTCAATTATTTCTACTTCATCACAGTAAGTATATTTATTTAGTTTGTTTCTATTTTACATATGCTACTTTTGCTTAATAACTATATAATCTCTTTTGAAGTGTAAATTGTAAAATAGAAATATCTTTAAAAATTTATAAATATTGATTAATATCAAAATTTTTTAAAATGATCTTTTGTTATTTTTTAAATACAACTAAATTTTATTAGAATTAATAGGTAAATGATTCAGACATTATTAGATCTTTTCAATGCAGCATTTTACGTGGTAAAATCAAATATTTACAATTGCTATAAGCAAGGAAGTAAATGTATTTTCACTTATTAAAAGCTCATTATATCTTATTTGTATTAGTTTTCATCTAATTTCATTAAATTCAGGCGTATAGTTTAACAAATTGCGTATTATCATTAGGGCTCGCGCATGTTAAGGATCAATAAATTTTCAATTTATTGTATGAATTATATGGTAGGTCAAGTTGGCAAAACTCAATTGTGTTTATTTGTGATTTTGTATCAAATAAAGATTCTTAGAAGAGTATTAAATCAATCTGAAATAACTTTATTTAAACGTTTCTAGATGATATGCTTTTCTTCTAAAATGTGTTGTTGAAGGTTCTTTCAGAACCGTTTCACGATAGTGTTGTCCAGGTTTACAACACTAAATCTGCTAATCAAAGCATCTGGCGAAGTTGAGAAGTCGTTTGGGAACATTTTTTTTTTTTTTTCAACGTTTAGAAGTTTTACTGCAGACGGTTTGTCTGAGTACATCTAATTTTTCATCATAAAATGCACTAAAAAATAAAATGAATTATACAAGGCACTGTTTTTTTTTTTTTTTACTCTTTATAAAAAAAATGCTTTCTTATGATAAAATATTTGCTTGCCTCTTATCAGTATCAATATCTCTATTGTACTCATAACCAGCTATTTCAATATCTTTAGTTTAAAGAGCCCAGCCGTCACATTACTCTACCAAATCCTTATCTTTTCAGCTTTCAAACAAAATCAATGTATCAAATAAATAAATGGTGCTAGTTTTCAATTCCAAATAATTAGTTAACAAATGTATTTTAACTAATGGTATTTTTCTCACACAATATCCCAGCAAATCCTGAAAATTTATAATCTACATACCAGCCAAACTTATGCATTTGAGTAAAAAAACTATTCTAATTTATTATGGTATGTAATTACTTCTGAAAGTTGTCTTTATGCATGTTAATCAAAAAGTTTAATTATTATATTAATGTAATAGTAATTATTATTTACAATAATGACTGATTAAGAAACAATGTCATTTACATAAATTTCTGTTTTAGTTTAATGGCCAGTTCCCCAATATAATAGCGTATATTTACCATTAACCCATTTATTCCCAAGTTTTTTCAGCAATTTTTTCCAATTATGATCTGCTTAAAACTCTTCTTTGGAATGATTTACATACATTTTAGGCTTAAAATAGATCGCCGTTGCCATATTTATTAAGTTATTTAACATCCTATTTATGGGACACTAGGCAGATATGTGCGCAAACTATGACCTTACTTGACTTTACTTTTGCAAAGTAACATTACAGGAGGCATCTTTGATCAATTTTAAGCAAATCATTTAAAAATAGTTTTGTTTTATGAAAAATAAGTTCACAAAAAACACTTACTTTCTGTGGCTACCCATGCTGGATCGTTGCTTGACTGATTTGTCTGAAAATAGCTGTCAATAAATAAACTCTGATGTTCAACTAGTGGTTCTATCTGGTTTCTCAAGAAGAAGGATTCTTTAACTTGTGAAAAACAGCTTTAGTAAACGGATATACCCATTACAGGTTTTGTATGCAGTAACTAACAAGCATCCCATTTTTAGGCTACTGGGCATAAATGGGTTAAATCATATGGAGGGAACATTTTCTTGAGAAAAATTTCACTAAACTGTTGCTAAAAAAGCATATTTAATGTAGATATATTCAAGTATTATTTAAGATAAATTCTAGTGTTTAAAGATTGAGCAAAGGAAAGGTACTTTTCCCAGTAACACATGCATCTATAAAAGCATTCATCTAAAAACATTATGATCATCCTTTATCACGTTTTGGTTTAAAAAAAATAAAATACAATGCTTAAAGTGGAATTCCTTTTAGTATAACATTATTTCCAGGAAATATTTCTTAAATACTATAGGTCTGAACAATACCAAAATGAAATAATAGTAGTACAATGCCAGACTCAAAAGTTAAGTAAAAAATAAAAACAAAAGACTTGCATTATAATAGTTAATTTAAGCCAAGAGAAGAAACATAGTCCTAGGAGTTGGAAATTAGCGAGATTGTGGTTTGCAAAATACAGTAAGCTCTGAACCATCTTTCTTATACTTGTAGTTTTAAGTTCAATGAAAGATTTTGAAAAAGGTTGAAAATTTCGTTATATTTTGCATTTGTAACTTTGAAATGTTTTCTTAGCTCACCCATAGTAGAAACATATGCATATATTTTTTATTTTAACTGTATCTTATTAAATTTTGTAGAGCTCATAATGTGTATGTGGACGACATAATGGTGCGTGAAATAGTTTATGTATGGCAAGGTGCTACTTACAGGGAGATCAAAGGTGTCCTGAAAGCAAATAAAAGATTACAATCTTTTCCTTTAGTTGAATCATCAGGTAACCTTCTGTATTATTTGTTAAGATGTTAACATCAGATTTTACTATTTTTATAAGTTTAATGCCAGTTTTGTTTCATTGAATATTATATAATGTTATCTATTTTCTAATTATGCTGAATATTGATAGTATACTGCATTCCAGTTTCATTATTGTTCAATAATAATGGAATATGGATTTTGTTTCATTCAGTTCACAACTTAAATCAGTTTTTAACATCATTTAAAAAAATCGCACCAATTTTATTTGTTCAATTTTGTTCTTACATGGTTTCATTATTGCTTATTATCAAAAAGTATCAGGCGTGCTCATTAGGGTGTCGCGAAAAAATCAAATTTCTAAAAAGCACCAAGCCTTAGTGCGGAAAATTTGTGACTCCCCAACACTAATTACTGGGCAAAATTTCTTAACTCTGCATTAATGCCTTCTGCTCTGGCAAAAGGCTTGAAGTTTAGAGATTTTTGGAAAAAAGTCGAAAAAAGAGAAAATTTACAAAATATTTTAAAATCCACAGAATGATAAGCCTTAGTGCTGAAAATTTGTGACTTCCTAACGCTAATTACTGAGAAAAATTTCGTGACTCTGAGTTCATACCTTCTGCTCTGGCAAAAGGCTTGGAATTTAGAGATTTTTTTAGAAAAAAATCAAAACAGAAAAAATTTACAAAATATTTCAAATTTCACCGAATGTGTAGAATTGGTGCAAAAATTTGGGATTTCCTAACGCTGATATCAGAGCAAAATTTCGTGACTCTGAGTTAATGTCTTCCTCAATGGCAAAATACTTGAATTTTAGGCAGAAGAGCCCTAAAGATTTTAATAAAAGAGCCCAAAAGAGGGGTCTTTATTTATAATCTAATTACATTTAGAAATAATGTCGATTAGAAATAAAAATATTTATGCAGTTAGAAAATCTCAAGACAAGTATTCAAAAAATTAGAACTGCATTTTCCAAAGAGATTTCTATGCATTAAAGAAAAAATTACAAAATGCGTTTAAATCTCATCAATTATGCACTTTAAAAACTTCATAATGTTCACACTTTAGAAGTTACAGTTAGAGAGACATCATGAAAAGCTGTAATTTGTAATCACTTTTTTACTGAAAATGCAGGCATATTGCTGCGTGATTTTAAAACAGCCAAAATAAACTCGTCTCTTTTCTCTTGGCCACATACTTGATTTGATGCCTTTGAAACTAACTTCACGATGCGTTCAACAAACTGTGTGTGCCAAGGGAATTGAATAAGCTCACATATTTCGCATGGAAATCCAACAACCAACACACTTCGAAGATCGTCTGAAGGAACATTGCGGAGAACTGGTGTAGGGGTTATTTTGCAATTGTTCCAGTTTATCAAACTAATATAATCTGAAGCTTCAAAGTTAAGCTTCGGGATGTAGAATGCACTCACACAGTCTTCATCAACAGATGCACTTTCTCTAGCCTTTGAGATTCTACGAATACCGAGCTCTCTGATAGTCACATTTTCATACGTTATCATACTTAACAGAATATTTTCTGAACAAGCAAAGAATGCATTCCGAGTAATGACGGGATCGATTATGTTAAGATACATTTTTGGCAAGTATCTTGATGCATGAATTTGTTTGATTCTCTGATGGAACTGAAGTTGAAGTAAATGTGCTAAAAAGTAGCGAATAGAGTCCTGCGACGTTTCTTGGCTCTCTTTGGAAGTTTCTTTGTTTCTTCAATATCCACTGCACCGATGGACATTTACCTAGCATTCCTTTGATCATAGAGAAATGGTATTTTTTTCAACGGAACTTTTTTCTCTTTAGGACATGCACATGAATACAAATCATGGCACTTACAAGCAGCTATATCAAAGAGTTTCATTTTTTGATAAATAAGTATCATTGCAATAACACGTTGTTCTGAAATTACCACAATGCACGAGTCCTTATACAAGTTTACTATCATTCTTGCTACAAGATCATCAATAATCAATTAGTAGCCATCTCTGAAGAAAATATTCGTCTCTCGTGCATACAAAATTTTATAACATCTCCGTAGGTTGGAAGCATGCAGTTAAAATCTTTAACATGCCCAAAAATTGCCCATTGAGAAATATCTCTAGGAAAAAAATTGAGCTTTTCGATTTAGACATATTGCAATAATACGAAAAACACGCCATACGACTTCGAACCAATATTTAAAACACTTGGCTTCCTTATAGACTTACTATATAAATAAAGATGAGGAGCCCATTTCTGTTCAAGAGGTAGTCTGATGTTGTCATTCAGGCAATAAAAATTGGAAATATTGGAGCGTATTAGGTATATAGCAGCTTTGTTATGTGTAACTCGCATTTAAGATTTTGTTTACGAAATTCTCTAACTTTAGGCCTCTTTTCAGAGCATAAGTAATTAGCTCACAGATTTAAAATTTTACGTATTAGTTTGCGATAGGAAGTCACAAATTTTTTTGCACTAATTCTTAATATTCAGTGAAATTTAAAATATTTTGTAAATTTTCTCTTTTTTAATTTTTTTTAAAAATCTCTAAAATCCAAGCCTTTTGCCAGAGCAAAAGGTATTAACTCAGAGTCACGAAATTTTTCTCAGTAATTAGTGTTAAGAAGTCACAAATTTTCAGCACTAAGGCTTAACATTCTGTGGATTTTAAAATATTTTGTAAATTTTCTCTTTTTTGACTTTTTTCCAAAAATCTCTAAACTTCAAGCCTCTTGCCAGATCATAAGGCATTAACTCAGAGTCAAGAAATTTTGCCCAGTACTGTATTTTCGGGATTAAGCGCCGCACCCGGTATAAGCGCCGCATCGGAAAAAAATCTCAAAAAGAAAAAAAATTCCGTGTAAGCGCCCCACCTAGCATTAAATAACTTAGAAGTGCAATAAATAGCAAATAAACTGGATCGAAATGTAAATAAAAGAATTTTTCAAATATTTTTAACTATAAAATTTTCTTTCTTCGGGAGGAGACATTGGTTGGTCATAGAGAGCGCTGGACGCGGACCCTTCTCCTCGTGGCGCTGCACGCTTTTTTGAGTGGGTCGCTTCCACTACGGATCGGCAATTCAGAATTCATCGAAATCGCTGTCCAAGGCAAACAGCCTTAAAAGGCCTTCATCCAGCTCTGGACTGTTTTCTTCTTCATCCGAGTCGCAAACTTCTTTGGCAACGTCTGAAATTGGGGGAATCGGGTCTTCTTCTGTGAAGCTGGAAATTATCTTGCGCGGCGTCACCACATCCCATGCAGCGATCACCCACTCGGCCACTTCCGCGTACGAAGCCTTCTTCAGGTTGCCGCTCTTCGTATATTTGTGGAGTCAGCTCGCCATCCACGATTTCCACTACTGCCGCATGTGACTCTTAAAACTGTGGTTGGGAGCCAAATCCAACGGCTGCAATTTCTTTGCCAGCCCTCCAGGGGTGACGGCCGGGGAGGCCGAACATTTCCGCGCCGCTTCCTTCACGGAATCCATTTCAGACGGTTTTCAATTTCTTCCACCTCTGCAATAACTTCTAGCTTAAAAGCAGCAGTGTAACGACGCAATCGTTTAGGAGCCATTTCAAAAATAGCACTCGACGAAAATAAAACCACGAAAAGATAAGACAAATAACGCACAAACGACAGCAACAAATGTGACGATATGAGTGAATAAAATTTTAGGAAACAAGTTTCTTATCAAGTCGCTTGACCATCCCCCGAGCATACACTTTCGTGAGAGAAGGTTTTCCCCTTCAGAATAGTGAAACGTCAAACCCCTCCCCCTATAACTCCTGCTAACAATGCTTATCTCCCTTCGTTCCGTTGTGGCTTGCTCGGCCACGTGCGTGCTTCAGAGTTTCGCTCCTCCGTGCGTAACACGTGTAATCGCTGACTCACCTCCCTTCCCCCCTCTTGCTTTCTCATTGCTTGAGGTTGAAGGTTGAATATAGCTGCATATGGTGCCACTATCGGCGGTATTTTCAACTTTTTTGCCGAAAAAAAATATATTTTTTTTACTTGGAGGAAAAAAAACCACTATATTCGTTGCACCCGTTCTATCCGCTGCAGAAGCAATTTTTTTGACTTTTTTTTTTGTATACTCCGCGGCGCTTATTGTCGAAAATACGGTAACTAGTGTTGGGGAGTCACAAATTTTCAGCACTGAGGCTTAGTACTTGTAAAATTCGATTTTTTTGCTCATTCTTATCTGACGTTGCATTTTTACTCAAAAAATGCCATGGCCTATTAAGTGCAGCCCAGAAACTGATGAAGAATAATAATTTACTCTATCTCTAAGATTATCAAATGTACATACATTAAGCAAACGAAAAAAAATGAAGAAACAAATAACTTTTAAGTTAGCACCAAACCGCTTTTGGAGTTAATCAAACCAAAGTTTCCAAACACAGAAAAAAATATAATCCATCAGCTCAAGAGAAATAAAATCCTAATAAAAGATAAAACGTGCACAAGAAAATTGTCTGCGTCTACATTTTTTACCCCTTATGCTACAGTGAAAAATTGCTAGGGTGAAAAGCTATTGCTAGTGCGTCTGAGATCTCAGTTGGGGAGTGGGAAAACTCCTTTTTGGCTTCCTTAAAAAAATGCTAATAACATTATTTTATGTAACTTATAAAATTCTAAGGTTTATTTGTATGATAATTTTCTCATGCAAAGGGTCTCAATCATTATGTTTTTATAGTTTTTTTTAAATAGAATTCAGTGCTGTTGTTTAGTTTAGATGCCAAAAGTGAAGACTTTCTTCTGGTGAAAGTTTGCTCTGAATAAATTTGCAGTTTTTGGGAAATATAACTCATGCTATTTTATTGCAATGTTTTATACCTTTGTGTTTAGTGCACTAGTTTTGGATTTAAGTTTACTGGTGATGTCATAATCATAATTCCACATCTCATTTATCACATTATAATTTATCTAAATTACATCTATTTTCACATGATCTTGAACCACAGCATAAATAACCAATGTCAGCTTTTACACTTATTTAAAGAATTTGCTCTACTGGGAGATTAGGTTCAATTCTATTGGGGCACATTGGTACATGTACTAAAATGCCCCATAATAGATTAAATTGGTTATAACTAGGGGTTCACCGGTTAATCGGCCACTTTGCCGATTATTAGTAAACGGCAAAATCGGGCCGTTTTAAGTATTCTTCAAATACTATTCTTTAAAGTATACCAACTATGATGAATACTTTTATTAGCAGTAATAATTATCCTCACAGCTGACATAAAAATTTTTAAAACTAATTCTCCTACTTTGAATAAATATACATAGACAATGTTGCAACATTTTTAATGTGACGATAGTTTTCTCCTTAGCACAGTGCTTTTAGATAACCGCTAATTTTGAAAGAATAAAAGTAGTGAATTAAATTGCTACTAATTATTAAAAAATATGAATTAAAAGTACTCCTAAATTAGAGTGCTCCCCTCAGACTCCCCCCTCCCCTTTGTTTTGAATTTTTATGTCATGTATTATTTTATGTTACGTAACAAACAATGTGTTAATAATATTATTGAAAGTAATATGAAAATTTGTTCTAAGAAATTACATAAAATATTGAAATTATTTTGTGAAAACTAGGAAAATGGAAAAAAAAAAAAAATATCTCTCAGAAAAAGATAACTTACTATTTCTAACCTTGGAATTGTATAAGAGAGAAAAAACAGTGATGGTAAAATTGGGAGTAGAAAAACACACAATCGTCCTTATCATTAATCGGCAATTGGTAATCGGCCAATTTGCTTATCGGTGCATCCCTAGTTATAACATTTGTGTTCAATATGCTTCTTTTTGTTAAAGTATGTTTACTGTAATTTATGTACTGTTGCATTACAGTTACCAGGCCCAGTAGTTCAATCATTTTACATCTTGTTTGCTTTTAATTTTTATCATTTTTGTACTCTAAATGGGCTGCAGGTATTTATTTTTTTGGATATATTCAAAATTATAAACAGCCTGTCACCCATACCAAAAAGCTGCAAAATCAAAGTCAAATATTAACACATGGGCTTAGGGAGATTCAAGACTCCAAACTTTCAAAAGAACAGGCTGGTAGAAGAAGCTTTGAGACATAGAAGATATAACCAGAAATATTAACTAGAGATTCTCCTAGGCGAATGAAACAAGCTTTAAAACAATGTGCACACACTTAGAAACAGTGAATCAAATGGATGGTGTTATGCAAAAAGGAGTTAACCCACAAAACATAAAAAAATGAGTTATCCAACTGTGATGGTAAAATATGTTGCTTTCTACATTAAGCAAAAATATTTAAGCCCTATCAGCATTTCATGGTAAAATATCATTGGTATATTGATATAGAGCTCCATACTTTTTGCCAGAGTTTGTTGACTATCTCAAAATCAGGTTTTTGTGGGTTAACTCCTTTTTGCATAACACCATCCAAATATCTTCAATAATAGTCCTAAGAGTTCAGATGGTAACATAAAGGACAGCCCTTGCGAAGAAGAATATATACCTATCACTAATACCTCCGTGATTATGTGTTCGTAAAATTTGCCGGAAAGAAGTACTTTATTTATTATTTTGCTAAATTGAAGGGGTGGAGGGAGTTAAAAATATAGAGTCTGTTTTCTGTAAAGTATGTTAGAAAGAAAACCTACTGTATATTTTATTCTTCCTGGCCTATATTTTGTGATGGTACTGCTAAAGTTGCATCATTATGATCTTTTCTTGTTGAGTTAAGAGACTAGATATCTCTAATTGTTCCAAAAATTCCTGTTTTGTCTTGTGGTTTCTAATACAGTTAAAATTAATGTTCATATATTTTTGTATTTTTACATTCCAACTAAACTACTATTACTAATGAAAGTATTAAGTTCACTGTGTACATTTCTTGTAAGCGTACAGAAGTACTCCATCTTCGTACCAATGTATCTCATCTTGGGAGTATATTCAGTAACAAATTAGTATTTCTGAAACTTCATGCTACTAATCTCAATGCAGCATTTTTTTTCTAAATGATTCATCTCATTTCAACATTATGAACCAAGATGGATATCACCCCCCCCCCCCCCCCATGAAAAGAGTTCATAAAAAAATTTTTTGACTACAGAACATGTGTCTACATGTTCAGTTAAACTCATTCACAGTGTTTTTTCATTATATTTCTAAAAATTTAATGGCATGTGCCAGAAAGGGGGAATGATGATTTATTACTTTTATGATGACTGTTAAATGTTAATGAAAATTGATTTAAATTTCTTTTTAGAAATTTTATTTAGGTTTAATTTTGATGAAGTAAGTCGCAAAACTATATCGCACCCTTGCTGCAAAAGTGCCACAACTCAAAAATTGTAATTTTTGAGTTAAGACCGTCATTAGACGTAGTTTACATGTCTCTATCAATCTTCAAAAGAGCCAAAAGTTTCATTGAAAAATCAGCCGCCAAAGGGCAGTTATGGCGTTTTGTTGTTATCAAGTTGCATAGGATCCCGTCCACTGAAATGCCACATCTTGAGTTGTCGTCCAGCCATCGTAGAGTAACCTGCTTAACTACGATCATAGTTTGAGATGTATCAGTCTTCATATTGACAAATTCAAAAATACTAAAATGTGCCTAATCAGCCCGGGAACAGTTTTTTGCAATTTCTGAAAAACGTAGTTTTTTGAGTAGTGGCACTTTTGTAGCAATATAAGTGTTTATTACTCTACATTGTCCCTGAATGCTCTCAGATAATATCTTTCATATAATTTGTGGTTTAGGAAAAATATTTCAAACCTTAGGCCTTGTTTAGTAATACATATGAATGTATGTGAGTGCTGTTGAGTATTCCTATCAGACAAAAAAATTGTTTTTCGCAAAAACTTTACACAAACAACCGAATGCTTAAAAAGTAAAAATAAAAGTAGATGTGTCTACATTAAAGGGACAAAGTCTACTTGCTTTAATGCTAATTTTTAAAAATATTTTTTATATTTTAACCATGAATAAAAAAAAAACCTTTTCTTCTCACGATGAATTTTGGTCTTGGGTGAAGGGGTGGAGTCGGGATAATGGGACGGTTGAAAATATTCAGTCCCAAGGTTTTTACTTCCTAAAGAGTAAACGAAACATGAAATTGTGTTTTTAAAATTGCATTTCAATTATTATATCATTGAGAAACCACGTTTTCATATGGGCTAGACGAACTTCCTCCCCCCCCCCCCCTTTTTAATAAATTGCATGGTTGTAACTTTCGAACACCAGGAAAATCACATAATTTAAGCAAAATATAGGTTTTTTTTTTTTTCATGTTTACCTCTAGTGCTAGACATCAGCCAGGACTGAAGCTGTTTTTTTTTATTAGTGTTATTTTTACTATCTCCTGTTATTTTGTAAAAAGGAGAGGCCCTAAGAAACACTCAAATATGGAGTTCTATAACATTCTCGGGAGGAACAATGAATGTAAAGGAATTAATGAAAGAATGTACATGAATTATTAGTTCATTTATACAATCTTTTACTAATTAATGCACTTATTTATTTATTTATTCACTTATTTTCTTATTCACTCTCTATTTTATTCACTCATTTATTTTCTCATTGTTTATTAATTCATTTTTTTATTTATGCATTTAATTTTTTATTATTTGCTTATGTATTCATTTATTCATACATTCATTTGATAAAATGAACTGTTAATCATCAAACAAAAAAGTTTCATTACAAAAGTATTTTATTTTTCAATTTGGTCTCAGTGGTTTTTTAAGGTAAAAATTTCCTACCTTTTTTTTTTTTTTTTGAAAGTAAAAAATAACTGTCAAACATGAAAAATAATATTTCAACGCCAGTTGTATTTCAAAATACATCATTGATCCTTTATGTACAATGAGTTTCAGAACAAATTCCCAATTTGTTAATTTTGAAACAGGTACGTTATCTTAACTTTTTCGCTTTGCCCCACATTCTCCATCTATGATGTAGTATCTTATTAGCGCATTATAAATAATATTCATATGCGAATAACGTATAGTGAAAATGTGTATGTGTTGTCAAAAATGTTTATGATATCCAAAGTTCATTCTAATTACAGCAAACAATGTTCAACAAAAGCCCCTAGCAAACAAGATATTGAGTATCAAAATTAGTGAAATAAGAGCGTGTTTAGTTTGAATGCTGAATCTTTAGTTTTAATGCACCCTGAAATGGCTTTTTTTTTTTTAAATGTTTTACTTATCGCCTTTATTGTATTACTTTCTTCAACTTGTTTTTTCTTCCTCATTGAAGAAGAGGAGAATAGTTATTGTTATTATTAATAATCTCTATAGGTAGCTTTAAATTTACTTTCTATATTTTGCTGTCTTAATTATGTATTTCCTAATTTTACAGTCTAAGAAGTTAGTTTCCCAAATTTAGAATTGGATCTGCTTTAAAAATTGTAGTTTTGTAGGAAACAAAATGAGATATTTGCAATATTTGAACAAAAATGACTTTCATATTCCTTAAACTGTCATCAAAAGGCAGATTCTGATAAACTTTGAATAACATTAACTCATGTTGTTATCAAAATGAAATTAAATTCTTAAAATGTTATTCCAAGTATAGTTTTGTTCAGAAAAATATTTCATTTCAAATTGGTAATTTTTTCCCATGTTGTAAAATACATTTTAGAATCTATGATTTTACTGGGATCAGTTCAGAGAATGGAACTGATGCGATTGCTCGAAAGACACTTGGGACGCGAAAGGCGTCTTCAAGAAGTTGCTCGAAGGCAATCTGTAGATGAAGGTACTTTTAAAGCTGCTCAAGAGCAACAGAGAAGAATGTCTAGATTTGAAGTGATTCCAGTAGCTGGTTTAACTAGGGTAAGTCATAGAAATGCTACTAAATTATAATTATATCTGTGCATATTAATATAATTTAATAAATGTTATGTCATCCTTAAAGAAATTATAACACAGTTGGACCTCCATATATCGAAGAAGCAACTTGCCAGAAGAAAATTCAATACATAAAAATTTAGATTTATAGAAGCAAGCTCAATTTTATCCCAATTTTTTTTAAAGCATTAAATTTAAAGCTTATTTTTTACGAAACTCGATTTCTTAATTTATTCATGAATTTCATTATATGAAAGTTAATAATTAGAAAAACAATAAGAATTTTTTTTTATTACTTTTAAATAAGCAGTCTTCCAGACATTGGTTACAATGCAATACACCACCAGCTCATTTATTCCATCAGTGAACTGCAGTTTCGTGTTTATTATGCACTCATTAGCATGGATTAGGAATTAAACAAGCAGGAGGCAAAAATCCTCTTATAGAGGCAAGAGAGCCAACAAAAACTGGTAGCTAATATGAAAATTGCACACCATCGATAATTTCATGGAATAAACAAGCTGGTGGTGTATTGCATGTTTCTGCCTTAGCTCTGGCTTAGGGGCGGCTACTTACTGCTTTATACCCAAGTTTTGCCTCAAAATTTTCGAGCTGTACCATACCAAGTGCGGTCACTCGCTGGTGTGCTAATTTCAAACTAGCTACCAGTTGCTCTAAGAGAGGATTTTTGCCTCCAGCTCGTTTAATTCCTACTCCATGCTGATGAGTGCATAATAAGCATGAAACTGCAATCCACTAATGCAGTGGTTCTCAACGGGGGCGATACCGCCCCCCGGTGGGCGGTGGGATGATGCTGAGGGGCGGTGAACATATTTTGGGCAGTAGGGGGGCGGTGGATATATTTTGGGCGGTAAGGGGGCGATGGGTTTATTTTGAAATGTGTTTGCGAGGGCATGTTTTGGGCGCAAATGGAGTAAATCCTCTTTTCTTACTTCACCAAGGATGGCTTTAAAATTTATTTTCTGGGATATTTCAGACTGAATCCTGATCCTTATGTTCTCAAAGATTAGTGGCACAGGCTAGGTAGGGGGGGGGGGTTATAGGGGTCATAACCTCTCTCCATGAAGCAACAAAACTGTTTGTAGAAACCACATGCAAGGACCTAAAATTGCGTTTTTCGACCATTAATTTCGAAAATTCTCCCCGCTCACCTAACTTGCATAGCCAAAACTCCTTTCCCTAACATAACCACACATAGCTTGCAATTTTATTTTTAGACATTTCTGTTAAAGCGCACTCGAAACCTTCATTCTCAAACACAGCTTAATGTTTTTAAAAAATTATTACGAGAGGGAATCTTAAACTACCAGCCTCCTCTTTAAACAAATGTGACCAAACCGAGTTTAAAATTGATCTTTTTGGAGGTTAGTTTCTAAAAAATTCTAGAAGAAAGCCACCTGACTTGGCTGACGTTTTGTGTCGTTAGGGCATCACCCTAACAGCACCAGAGTACAATGAGAAAAAAATTCACTACATAACTCCCCAACCTTTACCATTCCCTCAACATCAACCAAGATAGTTTAAATTTAGGTTTTTAAGACTTCAATTTCAGAGAACACCGGAAGGAGCTATGACTCCTTAACATGACTAAAATTAACCTTATTTTTGATTATTTTGCCTTCAAGTTTGAAAAAAAAAAGAAATGTGGGAGCTTTTTTTCCCTTGTTACTCAAAAAGAATTTCTCTGAGTTGAATTTATCTTGAAATTTACAATCTTAACTTATTTCATTTTCCCCTTCCAATTAGTACTTGCAAGTCTTTGTACCACCTGAGAAAAACAGAAGGTCTGGCTTTGTTATTGCCCATCAGCAGTAAAGTGCAATATCCGTATGTAATAAATAAGGGAGTCGTATTGCATAGTTGCAAGTAAATAAAAACAACACGGTTTGGGATTGGACCGTTTGAGGGAACTATTTGAACGCAGTCTATTTTTCAGAATATCTGTGCTTTCAAATAAAAATGTTGAAAACAACGCATTTTTATTTCAAACAGTTTTGTTCTACGTTCAAAATGGGTCACTTACTGAATGGAACCATTCTAGGCACTTGGTTGATTCTTTTGACGCAGGTTTTGGAGCCAAAAAAAAAAAAAATCCCGCTTTTTTGAAATGTTTTTATAAAGTATAAAAAACTTTTGACGCATAATTTTTTTTACTCTACAGATATTTTCAACTCTCTATTTGGGCAAAATTATAGAGTTAAATCTGTTAAAAAAACTGCTTTACCTCCTCACCTCTTTCAGTTTTACGTCCATGCGCAAAGGGGGGCGTTGAAAACATTTTCAGTACTAAAGGGGGCGGTAGCTGTAAAAAGGTTGAGAACCACTGCACTAATGGAATAAACGAGCTGGTGGTGTATTGCATGTTTCTGCCTTAGCCCTGGCTTAGGGGTGGTTACTTACTGCTTTATTGGTTCCAATGATTTGCATTCTTTAAAAAGGAAAAAAAAAAAAACTACAAGAAAATCTTGCTGAATAGCCAGTTTTGTAACGAGTTCATCAAAGATGTTTGCATTTTTTTAATACCCTAAAAATTTTATGAGGAGTTTTTTTTTTTTGTGAACTGAAGTCAAGGAACTAATGTTTCTATTGTCTTCAGCACTTAATTTTTTTGATGGTTTGAAAACTTTTTGCTTTTACTGAAGCTTAGCATATTTATGAATGAAGAACAACAATCAGAAAAAAAGAGGAATTGCCTGAAAATTAATTTTGTAGGACAAGTTGTATCATGAAATCTAAAACGACTTGATTGTTTCATTCTAAAGTTCATTAGTTAGTCCACCCCTTAACTTCTCAGCTGTCTTTTGGGGTTCTCTAGTGTATATCACTGAGTTTCCTTTAACTTCTGACTTTAATATTTGTGAAGCAAACGTTCTGAAATTGAATAAAATAACCCACTATGTCCAAAAAATAATTTCGATGTATGATGAATTTTTCGATGTACGAAAGCAGTTTTCCTAAGTAATAAACATAGAGGTTTGCTGACTGTTCAATGTATTGAAAAACTTTGATATGTGGAAATTTGAAATATAGAGGTTCAACTGTAGTTAGTTTTTTTTTAAACATTGGGAATGTTTTTTAAGATAGTGCTTCAATCGCTCAAATAAATACTTACTAGTGGCAGGCATGAGCTTAGAGAAATCAATTGGGACGGAACCTGGTAGCATTCTATGTGGATATACACATGTATATGATGTAGGAAAACAAAAGTTAGCAAAAAAAGACTATGTTTTGCTCCTGTATGTAAAGTGCCTAAAAGCTTTACAATATTCAAATGCCTTTTTGACAAAATATGAAATAAATAACTATTTCACTATACTTTATTTCACCTTTTAATTTCAAAAGATCATTGAATTGTTATCAAAATAAATGTTCATTTCTGTCAAAGTTAAGTTTTACTTTCTTTTAGTCGTCCTCAAGAGGTTCTCCTCCACCATCTCCACCAATGACACCTACATCTCCTAAAAAATCTATTTTAAAGCATTCACCTATGCATTCCCCTTATTCTACAATTACTTCTAGTATTGCTCATGGTAAGTATATGTAACATTTGATTGTTTTTTTATTAATTTTGGAAATATTTTTGTACTTAAAAAAAGTTTTGGTGAGTAAATTCACATATGAAATTTAATTTCTCTATTATAAATGTAATAATCGTAATAGTAATAATAGCAACAAGTAATAATAACTAAAACATAATATTAGGTCTATCAGAAAATTCTGTTCATTTTTAAGAGACAATCAGTTTTTAAAACTATTAATAATGTATACTGAACAATTTATTTATTTATTTATTTTGTGACTTCTTGCTATATGGTAATTTGCAAAATGCCTTGTTTTGGAGGCAAAGAATGCTGTTTTTTCTCTTCCCTTTGGCATATTGCAAAATTTTTGCAAAAAGAGGGATAAAGAAGAATTTTATTGAGTGTGGCAGACGGGAAAGAATTTTCCAACCTTCCCTATGTTTGCTGAAGAGTCTCCAAGCTGCAAGTGAAGATGTAAAATGCACTTCCGTATTTTCGGGTAGATAAGCTGCGCCTTATACGTGTTTAAAAGCTTAATTTTAACTCCTGCGGCTTATACGCCATGGCGGCTTATAGGATGTAAAAGGGGTTTTTTGTCTTTTTTATTTTTTTTAAGTACATGCCATGTTTATTTTTTCCTTAAACAAAGCAAATTAAAGAGTCAGACATCGAAAGCCACTACTGCAATGCCCTTGAATAGTTCTATTTTAAAAAGGGTAACAGCATTTCTGCTTATTCAGATGTTATTCTATTTTCCTAGATCTGATAACGAAGGGGAATAAATTAAGAAAAAAAAAACAACAATAACCAACATATCAAAAAACGAATCCAAACAGAAAAACAAATAAAATATCAAAATCACCAATGATAAGGAAGGGGAATAAATTAAGGGGGAAAAAAACATCAACAATAACTCCAAAGGAAAAACAAAATCGCCTGCTGCCCCGGCCCAGTTGCTGAGGGAATGGGAAGTAAGGTAGGTTGCTGTAGAGACTACCAGAGAGTAGGACAGGGTTACTATAAGTTGCAGTTATCGCCAAAATGTTGACAGTATTTTAAAATCAACGTTACTAATTCTTTGTCATTGTTTTTTAACAATGTCAATACGAGTATACTGCAGCATAGGTTCTTGCAGAAATTTTTTTAAACTACGTTTTATGCGGCTTATACGCTGATGCGGGCGTATCTGATGAAACACTTTTTTTTCTCCGGAATTTTGCGAAGTGTGGCGTATACAGTGGTGCGGCTTATCTACCCGAAAATACAGTACTTAAGTTCTATGCCTCCAAAAGACAATATATTCTTTAAAAATGGAATTTACAAATTGCTATCACACGCTGGCAAGAAGTCATAAACAATGATAGTAATTACATAGTACGGAAGATAATGTTAAATGTTTTTAAAAGAAGCATTTTCTTCCTCTTCACAAGCAAACAGAACTTTCCCATAGACCTGGTATAGTTTCAGAAAAGCAGAAAACTTCGCTAGCAATATTTTCTCTTTATATTTTATTGCAGCTATATTACTATTTTAATGTAATGCTTACGGAGAAATATTCTAATCATGATAAGTTTATATTCTTCTTACAACTTATTTTGTTTATACAGACCTAACTACAGACCCGTCTGTACTTTGCAGGAGCTCTTTGCATATTAAACCTATCTTCTGCCCTTCCACACTTAAGATAAAACGTTTGCTGTCTTTTTTATTTTCTACAAATTAGATGTTTTTAACTCTTACTAGTGCCAACAGTGGTGAAAAGGATCATACCTTGGCACTTCAAGGCTTGTTTACTTCCTATTGGATGAAGAAAAAAAAATAACTGCTATGTTTGTCCCTCATGTTTTATTCTGCATTTTGAAAGAACTTTTATAATATTTTTTAATGATTTGATACTGATAACATGCTGAAGGTCTTGCTGTAAATCCTCAGAAGACCACTATGGTTGCTTTTACATCTAAAAGAGCAATCCAGGTAGGTAATATCAATTTCTTTGGGCAGACTCTCAGCTGCTCTGCTGAACTTAAGCAATGACTGGTAGTATCAGGATCACGCTCACTGCAGCGTTACAACTGCTCTTGGGCTTATGTACCCTTCATATGCAGATTGAAGCAGAAACTTTTCTGGGTATCTTTCCTGGAAGAATTTTGATGATGATATACTTAGACATCCTCTTTCTGGCTTGCCTAGCGATTATATGCTTAGCAAATATGCTTTTGACAAGCTTTATCAAGTGACATTTCCCTCTAGGTGTGACTGGAGAGATGTTCCTTTATGTCACAACAAGATTTGCACTCTGGTACACTGATGGTTCTAAGATAAACGAGAGCACTGGGGCTGCAGTGTTTTGTCCTAGTGATGGCACTGAATACTCATGTTCCCTGGGTAGATTTACCTCTGTTTTTCAGGCTGAGATTTTTGCCATCCTAAGGTGTTACATTATACTATTTATTCCGGCTACAGGAGCAGATGTGTTCACATCTGCTCTGATAGTCAAGCTGTCTTAAATGCATTAAATAAGATTGTCATGACATCCCACATCATCTGGGAATGCTATAACATGCTATGCACTCTTGCAGAGATGAATAAGATCACTCTCTGCTGGGTATTTTGGCACTCAAGTGTGAAAAGAATGAAACGGCTGATCACCTTGCTAGAAAAGATTCTGATACACCTTTTATTGGCCCTGAGTAAGCGATTGGGATTTCAAAGAATCTTATTAAGACTGCTGTTTTTGATATCTTCATTAAAAAACAGTATCATAACTGGCATAACATCAATGGACAACATCAGGCAAAGAAACTTAATAGAGGTTGCCCTAGTATTAAGGCAAAATAACTCTTAAGTCTGACTATTTGGGGATTAGTACAATAGACCTCTGATTGCAGTGCTTTGCTTTGTTAAGCCCCCTCGCTTTCATTTCATTTTAACGATTTGATATATTTTGCTAGCACATTATTTTACATTTTAATGAAGCTTTTAATATTGTTGACTGAGTTATGGTAACATGGATTCTAGTTTGAGTATTCCAGCTGTTCTGTTTTTTTCATTGTATCATACTTATCGAAATTAGTTTAGTTAATTAGTAGTAGTTCTATGGCTCTGTGGTAAAAAATTCGTTTCATATGCTGAAGATTGAGAGTTTGACCCTTACTGGTGCCTGGGTGTTATTTCCTCTTGTTGTGCTCTAAATCTTTCTTGTGTTGTGTTATCGTTAAATAAAGAAGCTCATCCTCTAGGGGCAATAGCACCCAAACTTCCCATAGTGTTTATTAACTATGGGCATGTAAACATCAATAGCAGTTCAGTAGCACAATGCAGCTTACTCTACCCTTGTTTGTCATTTCACACCAATTGTACCTTTTTCTTTAAGTGTAGTACAATATCTTTTACTTTCCATAGTTATGTATGTCTTGTACTAATTTTGTTGGAAAAGTTTAAAGATATTTTATAGTTAATGCTAAATATAATGTATTTCAAAAATGGGCATAATTGAATAAATTGTTTTGGATATATTTGTTACTTCAATTCAAAATCATTGCAGTGAAATCCTGTTACAACAAACTTCTATGGACTGGAAGTTTTGTTTGCTATATTGGAATTCAAATAATGTAGTGGAAATTAAATGGGGACTGAAAATTGAGTTTGTTGAAATGAAATTTCATTGTATTGTTATTCATTGTAACACGATTTTATTGCATTATGTATTTCATTTAAATGTTTATTTTTGACTACTGAACTTCATTGTAATTAAATATTTGAAGCTTCTCCTTATTTAATCATTAAATTAATGTTTGTGATTGCTATTCTAAGAGACAGTATACTTTAAACTTAATCTATACCCATGAAATTTAGATTCAAGATTGCGAGCAGCATTTGAAGCAATTTTTCGTAAGGCTCTTACATTACAAGATGCAAATCCCAGTGAAAAGGTAAATTTATGTTTCTTTACTTTTAGTGCTGATTTTTATAAAAAATTCTAGTTTTTTTTTTTTTTTACAGCAATCCATGTATGTATAATTTTTCTTGAATTGCTTATAAGTGTTCTGTCAGATTTTAGTATTTTTTATATAGAAAATTAAAAAATGGAAAGAAAGCTACACTAGTAGTATTCTGACCAAAATGTTTTGTTTTTCAGCAAAAAAGTTTCTGAGCTGTTTATCTTTATATTTTACTATATCGCGTAATAATGTTAAACATTTTCATTTTTTTAAATACTTTGATTGTCTTCATCAGTGTAAAATAACAGCAGAGGATTAATTACTACTTTTTCCTCTTGTTGCACTGTGTATCACAAATTTTTGAAAACTTTTGCGTGAGAGAGAGAGAGTGTTCTGTGTAACATGAATTTAGACTTTCTTTTTCATCATTTTCAATTCTTAATAAAGGATTTTTGTGTCAAATGTATTTTTTAGATGTATTTTCTCATAGTTGTTGAACATTTGCTTCCAATTAAGTCAGTTGAAAGTGTTTTGGAGGGGAGGGAAGGGGGTCTAAGGAATGACATGTATTACAGTACATAAAGAGCTGTTCAAATGCTTTTTCTTATTACATTTCTTAATTTGTTTTGAACTTAGCCCTAACTGCCTTTGTAACTAAATAGCAAACTGAAAAAAAGTGTGTCTAAAATTCTGATACTTACTTCTGTTTTGTCAGATAGATACATCTTAGAAACATATGACATCAAAATTGTTTTAAAGTGCAAAAATATTTTTCAGGTTAAGTCTATTTACATTTTATACCCTTTGAGTGTTGATGCCAAGTTTTCAATTGCAAAACATTTTTAAATGTAATGCAGTTTCAATTATATTAAATGTTTGGCATGCGCAATTTTTTATTTTTTTATGTTAACTGGGTGTATGATCTTGACTGTTGGTTCATTAGGGTGGTCACAAAAAATCAATTTTCGAATTTCTTTTGCGGCACCCCCCTAAAATGTGCCATTGGGCTAGAAAATGAGATTTGCAAAGTTTTAGCTTAATCGGATTATATTAACACGTGCCGCAAAGAGGGTAAAGTTAAGAAAAACAGCGATTTTTAGCCAAAAATTGTAGTTTTTACTCTGTAAAACCAAAACTACTGATCCTAGAAGCTTTATTTTGGTCTCATTTTGTAGGAAATTTTATTTTCTTTAAGTCTAATCTGATTTAAAGTTTCGAAAAAAATGATTAAATATTTTTCAGAATTTTCACAAGTCAGGCTGCAACGCAAATCCTCGAAATTGCAAGTAACATGGGGAAATTTTTTTTTCAACTAATCTTTTGAGGCACCCCCCTAAAATGTGCCAATAGACTAGAAAATGAGATTTGAAAAGTTTTAGCTTAATCGGATAATATTAACACGTGCCTCAAAGTGGGTAAAGTTACGAAAAACAGCGATTTTTAGCCAAAAATCGTAGTTTTTCCTCTGTAAAACCAAAACTATTCATCTTAGAAACTTTATTTTGGTCTCATTTTGTAGGAAATTTCATTCTCGTTAAGTGCTATCCCATTCATTTTTGCTATCATGTCCAAAGTATTTATTTCGCATTTTCCATTATGGCTTGTACTGCTCATTTCATAAGCTTTACTCACAGTTATTTATTTTATCTATGAGTTTCAAAGACATAAATTTATTATATATTCGTAATAATATTGCTGTTTTTTCTCTGAAAAGTCAACGTTATCCGTAGATTTCATCAAATTTACTAAAAGAACTTATTAATTTACATTTTAATGATTTATTTTTTCTAAGCAATTTCGAGGATTTACGCTGCAGCCTGACTTGAAAAATTCTGAAAAATATTCAATCATTTTTTTCGAGACTTTAAATGAAATTAGACTTAAAGAAAATAAAGTTTCCTACAAAATGAGATCAAAATAAAGCTTCTAAGATGAATAGTTTTGGTTTTACAGAGGAAAAACTACGATTTTTGGCTAAAAACCGCTGTTTTTCGTAACTTTACCCACTTTGAGGCACGTGTTAATATTATCCGATTAAGCTAAAACTTTTCGAATCTCATTTTCTAGTCTATTGGCACATTTTAGGGAGGTGCCTCAAAAGATTAGTTGAAAAAAAAAATTCGCATGTTACTTGCAATTTCGAGGATTTGCGTTGCAGCCTGACTTGGGAAAATTCTGAAAAATATTTAATCATTTTTTTCGAAACTTTAAATCAGATTAGACTTAAAGAAAATAAAATTTCCTACAAAATGAGACCAAAATAAAGCTTCTAGGATCAGTAGTTTTGGTTTTACAGAGTAAAAACTACAATTTTTGGCTGTTTTTCTGAACTTTACCCTCTTTGCGGCACGTGTTAACATTATCCGATTAAGCTAAAACTTTGCAAATCTCATTTTCTAGCCCATTGGCACATTTTAGGGGGGTGCCGCAAAAGATTAGTTGAAAAAAATGTTTCCCCATGTTACTTGTGACCACCCTATTGGTTCATCTTTACATAAAATTGCTTATTTAAAAGAGAAAATAAAAGGCAATATTTTTAATGTATCTTGAATGTAGCTAATTTCTGTGCAGCATACAAATTAATCAGCATGCTTTGCCTTTAAATTAGCAATATGTATTTTGTTTCCATGTTTATGAAACTATTTTCTGCTTTTCAGTCTGACAGTGGTCCTCCAACTCCTAATGTTCCAAAACGTGTTCAGTTGGTACGTTAACATTATACTATAACTAAGTTATATCATGTTACCTTAATCATTTAACATAATTTTATAATGCAGTTACAGCTGAATTTCTTTTATCAAGTTAAATCTATACATAAACACTGTGTTGAGCTGTATTTCTGTATTTGTCATTCTTTTTATCTATTGAGCGTTGAGGTACTCAAATGCAAAGAAAAAATTATAATACACTCTTGCTCAAATAAGAAGCAACAAACATAAAATAACACCCTTTGCATGCAAACGGTGAATAAAATCATCAATTTACGTATGAAGTCAAGAATATAAAGCCAAATGTAAAATTAGTATAAAGTGTTCAGAAGTCTGTCCATTATTTTTCAGAGTTTGGTTTTCATGAAAGACTAAATAATTTTGTGTAAACTCAAATAATTTTGCAAAAAAAGGGCAAATAAGTGGTTAAAAAAAACAACAACAAATTTTTACATACAGTAATGAGTAATGTATTCGGGAGGGGAGGGAGATGGCACGAATTGCACCATTGAAATTTTTAGGTGGGTGTTTTTGTGGCCTTTCCCTGATGTATCACTCTCTTTTTCCACTCCAGATTATGATAAATTATACCAAATATAAACTGAAGATGTTTAAAATCTTATAATGATTGGAACAAAAATATAATTTATACATGGATCCAGTGTTTCAGTTTTTGACACAAGCAACTCTTAAAAAACACTGGATTTTGTTTAAAATTTTTGAATTGAATAAAAAGTAAGCATAAATTCCGTTTAACTTCCTCTTAAAAAAGCATAGTAAGCATAAAAAATGAAAAATTCAATTCCTGTAGCAAAGGCAAAGAGATCGCAATTTTCAAGCGGCATAAAATCATCGAAAGCATAAAAACAGCATGTAGAGGAATTTATTTTATTAAAATTATTTTACAATTGCATTTTAAAGGTCTATGATAAACATATTATCTGTTGACACAATAAAAGCAAAAATAAAATGAAACGATCCACTCAGCAATTAACTTTTAGACTCAAAAAATGAACAGTTAACTTTGCTTTTAAAAATTTTAAATAATGATCTGAACAAAAAATAAGCAGAATTTTCATTTATTTGCCTCCTAACAAAGAGTAATTAGCTTGATAAATGAGTAAAATTCAATTCTCATATTGGACGCAGAGATCCCATTTTTCAAAATGAAAGCATCAAAAGTTTTAAAACGGTAAATAAAGTAATTAGTTAAAGTCAAAGAATTTTAGAATTACATTTCATCAGGTCTATATGATGAATGCTATTAATAATCACCGACATACTGGCCAAAAATTTGGAGGAAAAAATACGTTAGTAGGGAGATGTAGCAATGTAGCAAAACAGACAATACTGGAGTTCCAATATTCACAGACGAAAAAAATAATTAATTCCTGTGTATAACCGAAACACTAGCTCTGTAAGCATTTAAAAAAAAAAAAAAAACAATAATTTTCTGCCAAAATAAGGTCAAAACATCGCACCAAAGGTGCTACGTTTCTATAATTTACAAAAGTAGGTTATTCTATCTGAAGCAATCATATTTTTTCTCCAATCCTAGCGATCTTTGAAGTTCTAAGTTCAATTCGCTGATATGTTCTGTTATTATTTTCTTTTTGTTGTAAGTCATGAGAGGGGAGAAAAATCCTTACTCTTCATTTTAGGAGAAATCTAATAACAGCAACATCGCAGCAAACCATTTTGATTTGCATATGATAAAGCAAACATTCAAGAATTATGGTTTGACCTAGCATCATAGGTAGGAAGTGTGGAGATTTTTTTTTTCTTTTTTTGCCAAATTAGTAGATTTGCGTATAAGCCGATTCCCCTCTTCCTTCTTGAACTTCAGAAAAGGTCCCAAAAATAATGGGCTTCTACACAGAAATATGCTATACATTATTTTGGTTTTGGATTTGCTTTTTCATTGAATGATTTATGAAAGGTCTCATTTGTTTGATCAGCTTTGCAAGAGTGTGTTTTGCTTGATCGGAATTTTGTGAAGGGTCCGTTTCGCTTGATCGGATTTCTGTGACGGGTCTGTTAACATACCCGAATTTCCTCCGGCCAGACCCCTGGTGTTATCCCATGGTCTCATGGCAGAACTATGAAGAAAATTCCCAGTTGACCTGAAAATAATCACTCACCACCTAGTAACAAAATGCCTTACTTTCGCTGCTAAGTAAAATTCTGAGCCCAAAACCTTCTAAAAACCCTACGGCAGATAATATTGCTTCATTGATTTTTTTCAAGCAATCATCAATTACTTTAAATTTTTCTTTTAGGCTTCAAACAATGTCACACTTTGAAGTGGAAGACATTTCATGAAATTGTGATAAAGGTGAAAAAGTGACACCCACTTTTTTTGACGCATTTCATTCCTGAATCATTTTTTTCATATATTTAAAAAAATAGCGCCACTTGGAGGAGGGGGGGAGGTAAAGTGCTACACTTTAGCCGCGTTCACATGAAGCTTTTCTGCCTCGCATTTCCCCGCTCCAACCCCGAAAAAAACCGCTCGGCAAATCCACCGTTCACATGTGAAAAGGGGTTTCATTCCACAAAACAGAATTACCCAGCATCCTTAGCATTTTTACCCAGCCTACTTTTCGCTCTGTTTACAATCTGCGCACATGTTTTGTTGGTTTTGGAAGGATTTTCACATTATTGGAGAAAGAAAGAACCCTTAATTTTGTTGCGAATCTGCTGATGGATTCTTCGGCGCCCGTGCTCAGCAAGCTGTGTCGCCAAATTTTTGTAGACGGCATTGGAGCGGACCGTCCCATCCAATCTGGCTTGGACGTCCGCTTCCGACCATAACTTGATTAAGAGTTGTGTCTCCTCATCCTGCCATCTTTCATTTTCATTTAAATTCGAAGTCATGGCCGAAGAGAATACCGAACGCGAAGAACGAAAAAAACGAAGAGAATCCGACGACGCGCTATCCAATATGGCGGATGTAAACAAACTCGATGCGCGCAGTGCACTCTGGGTAAAATTCCGCTAAAATTCCAATAGAGGGCAGGAGGAAAAAAATTCCGCTTTTACCCTGCAAATAACCGGAATGTGGATCAAAGCAGGTTTTTTTCGGGGTCGAAAACGTCCATCTGAACGGGGCTTTTGTGACAAATGGAGAGGAGTGGCGAAAATGCTGAAAAGAAATTGCATCATTCATTGACAGCATGGGCCTTGTAAATGATGTGTTCTATTAGAAAAAGTAAAACGAAAACAGACTGAATCAAATTTATTTCATAAATAAAAGTATTAATTTGTTGTTACTACAGTTAAAATATTCATATGAAGATTTCAGTATTGACTTAAGAGTTGTCTATAAACAATGTGGTGCTTTGAGGGGAAGGAGTTCGTTAAATTGTGACAGTTTGAGACAAATGGAAGGGGAGGTAACAAGAAGTAGGATATCACACACTATCTGTGTGATTGAAATAAAATTAGCATAATACTTTCATTATATAGAGGGACATGTGGCATGAAGAGGGAGTGAATGAAGCGTGACATTTAGTGAGAAGTGGGAGACAGGGTCAAATATATTGAAAAAGTCTTAACATAATTTATTGACAATATATGATTTAAATAAATATTTAAAAATAATAAAACATTCAGTAATTGCCAAATTTTTATTTTTGCTTAAAGCAAATTATTTATAAATAATAATAATAATAGCATCCCACCCTCTCATGAAGAACTTGTGTATTTTATGAAGTCTTAAAATAGTAATAAAATTGATGCAGATTTTTTTCAACTGCCAAAATCAGTGTCACAGATTGACTAGAAAGTTTGCTACTGGGATAAACTGATGATAAAGGACTGGAGTATCATCATAATATGTTTTATTTGCATTTTAAGCAGTCGCTCTTGTTTTGCTACATTGACAATACAAAAAACATCAATGCTCATTTAAGGTTCTGAAAAACTTGCCGACAATTGAAAAAAAAATTACCAAAAATCTCATTCATTGAAACATTCTCAAAAGCATTACTGAGAAAGAAATCTTGACGTGTTTTTCAAGATATTGGTGCCGGAGTTATCCCTAAAGTCTCATTAAAATGTAAAAAATTTGCTAAATAAATTAATTTAACCATCAAAAACCATTAAAAGTTTTAAGGGAACTATCCTTTAAAAAGGTTGGACATATTTATGTATACATATATATATATGATCTCTAAATGTAAGGGAAGGCACAAGAAAGAACCTATTTCAAACAATAGACAAAAAAGTGTGCTTATTTTTGAATATGTTTGTAAAATGTTAAATTTTACCAAAATGAAAGCATTAGTGGTAAATTTCTTGCTTATTTGGCACGTTCAACATTATAATAATTTCCCTTAGCGTTCCACTAAAATTGTAACTAAATCTTCACTAAGATGAAAAATAGATCGTCGAGTAAATAAAACTGGCCATTATCTGAAGCTCAAATTTCTTCAAATGGAAAACAGTTTTTTACAAAAGCTTCATAGCACCTCTGTTTAACATGGTAAATCTCACCAAGCGAAAACATTTCTCAGTTACAGTTCTAAGGTTTATATGTGCCTTCTTGCGGTGGTTAACCCTCTGGCTGTTCGGCAATTCCAGAATTACATGTTAAATGGACGTGATAAGACGTCTAGAACCGTCAGGCGATTAACCCGCTATGCCCTGATGGGACTTTGAAGTACTGCTTATATTAATTTAGTATTATGAATTCAAAATGGCTGGAACCATTCCTTGTACTTTGCCAAGAGGTCGAAAGATGGTAACTGCGATTGGAAAGTTTTCTTAGTGGACCTTAGACTCTACTAATTGTCAAAAATTTTTATACTCGGTGTATATGTTGTTTGATGTAGTTTCAACTAAAAAAACCAAAAACGTATAAAAATTCATTACTAAATTAATTTTGGACATAAAGGTTTAAGGAATTAGCCAAAGAGTTAAAACATTGCTCTTTTGTGAGGCCGTTTTTTTTTTTTCAAAAAAACTTTAGTAAACTTATGCTTCAATTAAACACATTTGCTGCTCGTAGTTTTTTAATTTGTGAAAATTATGGTAAAGAATAATGCTCTAAATTATGTGTAACTCTTTGGAGTTTAGAAATACCAGGAACTTTGCATCCTATGCAAGATAAAAGTTATGTCTCAGTTTACTGTTTCTTCATTAAACTGGCTGCTCAAGTCTATACTACTTGCAATTTTTACTTGATAAGCCCTTGCTTCAGTTGTATAGTGTGTCGGTTTTGAAATGGAGTAATATGTTATTGATGCAAAAAGATTTTTTTTCTTTTGATAATTCTATAACAAAAATTAAATTGAATAAAATACTTTATTCATTCCTGCAATGTTTTAGCTTTGAGTATATGCCTAGTGTTTCTCAAAATAATTTTCTTCTTTTCAATTAGCCAAAAGAAAGGGTTATAGACATGTCACAAGAAGAAGTGAGTACAATTTCTAATGTATCTTTCATTTTCATAAGTGCTTATTTACCGTTAGTTTATTTTTTCTCATTGTTAAGTCATTTTCTAAAGTAGCTTAAACTAAATGTTTATCCTTTAGCAATTAGCATGGGAAGAGGATCAGTTAAATGTTCCTGTTGATTTTAGCAAGTGTCATATTGATCCTGCTCCTTTTCAACTAGTTGAAAGAACGTCTCTTATTAAGGTAGTACATCATCTTTTTCTCTTAAGTCAGCGTTTCCCAACCTGTGGTACGCATACCATTGGTGGTACGCGAAAAATAATCGGTCATGGTGGACATAAAAAAAAATCAATCAAAGAATATGACTGAAAGTTTATTTTCTATAAATCATAAAAATTATTTTAATTAATAACATACAGTAGAAGTGTTAATATATACTGATAATATCGAAAATCCGGCCATGAATATCATTTTTTTACTTTTAATTTTGCCATTAGCCTTCAGTATGTTTCAAAATATTATGTTTTTCTAAACTAACACAAGGATCACATTGAATATATCTTATAGAAATATTTAAACATAACAGAATAAATTTTTCTTAAATATATTTTTGTAATTACAGCCATTTATTAGTAACGAAATAAAACAAAATGGTAGATGAAACTTTGAACTAGCACATACATACACATATATGTTACAGTGAGTTTATAATTTTAGCTTGTATATAATTTAGCATGATGTGCCAATGGCCCGTGCCAATGGAATTTCACTTATGTGATGTGCAAACATGGTTACCCAATAAAATGTATTCATGCAAATAAATAAACACACTCGCAATAAAAAAAAGTACGGAATACAATCATTTTTACAACGTGATACAATTTGGCATGGTATATAACTAAGTGGTACGCAAGCTAAGAAAGGTTGGGAAACACTGTCTTAAGTAATATTTTCTGGTTGTTTCAAATACATGCTCTTAAACTTTTCTGCTTTTAGATCAAAATTGTACCATTAATTGAAATTTCTGATTAGATTTAAGATTTTAAACATTTAAAATAACTTAGAACATCTTTAAACGGTAAAATTGAGTGAAACTTTGGCTTCGACTTGTGCTCAGAAACTGCTCAATAGCAGTTTTAGCCCACCAAAACCCTCAAATCCCATTATATTCCTGAAAATTAGATTGATTTATTTGGCATAGATGCCAGATCAATCAAGACACATAATAATGTTAGTAATTCAGCCAATTTTTATATTTCTGTTTCATTTTTTTTTTCAAAATACAGGACAAAAAATAATCAAACTGCATGAAAAAAATAAACTGTTTACTTACAAATGACTTCTTTCCTTATTATTCGAGAATAAAAATTCTAGCCATTGTAAATTTAAAGAATGCAGCTTTCTATTGATATATTTCATGACTTTCGCTCGTCAGGTTTAAGTTTCAAGGTGCACAAGCACTGTGACATTTAACCTTGAATGTCTCAAACCATGCCCTCTCAGAATTTTTTTTTTTTTTTTAATATATATTATTCCCCTGACATTATTCTTTCACCAAATTAAAAATTAAGCTGGCACTTCAATGGCAAACCACAGAAAAAAATCAGGAATGTTTGCAGATATTCCTAGATGAGCGATTCAGTGTCAGATGAATAAAAAAAAAAAGAGGAGGTTTCAGAGTTACAACAGGTGTAAAAAGAAGAAAATTTGTATTTTTCAGATTTTTTGGAAACAAAGGACATTATGAAGAAATAAATACTAAGGACACTAATTTTTGTACAGATTGTGTTTGGTAAAAAAGCAAATTGAAATACTATTGGTACCATCTACTCAAGGGGCGTTACTTTTTAAGGGAAAAGAGACCTCCTCATGCCTAGGCCATATAAACCTGTGGTACGGAGAAACTTAAATTTTCTTCGGACAATACCGCATTAAGAATCAATATCTTTCCAACATTCATGATTTTAAAATATAAAAATATTAGCTGCATCATAACAATGATGTATAATTGCATCATTTTTTTATCATAATATTTTTTAAACTTATGGAGGCTTAGGGAGGTTTTTCTTTGGAAAAGGAGCATAGGCAGGGCTGTATTTTGCAACCATGTTGTATTAAAGTTTTTGAAGTTCAATATTGAATAAAAATATAGAATGTTAAATGTGACCTCTTAATCTAAAGTGTTCACCAGTGCTCAGTCCTCTTCAAACATAGCACCCTCCTCATCTTCGTCTATGAGGGAAAGTAATTCCTGAGGAACTGCAGACCAAACTTTTGTAATAGGTCTCAACCCCCACTTGAGCGGATTCTTTTTCTCATTCAGACACTGCTGCACCTCTGATTGTAGGTTCTATTTGAATGCTGCCTCAAAGCTGCTGAAGTCTGGGGAAGTGCAGCGAACTTGCACAATGAATGTATAGCCTAATTTGCAACAACTTCCAAGCAACACTGATAGCGAAAATTGCTATCTAGCTCTTTAGTGTTCTTGGCTCCTCACACATCGCAGGAAGGAAATACTTTCCAGTGTCATCCACTGCTTTGGGGTCGTTAGCTAGAAGTTTTGTGCAAAGAGCATTGCTAGCTTGCAGTTTTCTATATATTGTGTAATTTTCCTCTTCTTGTAGATAGCTGATACAGTGTCACATCCTGTGAAAGTGTATATTGCCAAGAGTTTTTCATGTCTCCAATGTTTTGCTGAATGTCAGAAACTATTTTTTTTGTCTGCTGATTGCCTTTCTTTGGTACCTCCCTTTTCAATTCGTTTTCTGATAGTGTGTGAACAGTCTACAAGACTAGTAAGTCTGTGTCTTCACCAGTTACACAAGCTTCAATTTTTCTCTTAGCTTCATCAATCGCTGTTGAAACTATTAATTAATGCGCATCACCCAATTATTGATGAACTGTGCGACCACCTTTTTGCAAGTGCACTGTAAGGAGAAAAATAAGCCTCATTTTATTCTTACTATTTGCTTGAAATTCACTTTGGTTACTAGTTATATGGATTGAGACTGGATTTTTTTCCTTGCATCATGCCACTGATCAGCTTGTCATTAATATTTAATTACAATAATATTGCAATAAATCATAGTGAAATGATTTAATTTATTGTGAGTATTATTAAATTAGTTATTAATTAAGACTTGTATGCTCATTTGGCCCCTCTAGAACCGAGTTATGAGATGAAATATAGAAAACTACGGATGGTAGTTGTTGCACTCTTTTGGCTGCTCCAATGGCAGTGGGCTGTTCTTAAAAAAAATGTCTCTCAAGCTGGTGCTTTACTAGATGTAGCATTTTTTCAATGTTTTAGAGGGGGGGGGGAAAGAAATCTCAATTTTATATTTTTCCTGATAAAAACTCTAAATCTACCTACAAAAAATCCCCCCCCCCCCCAAGAAACCCAGTTTCCCAAAACAATTTCTTAAATTGGCAACCCTGAATAAAGCAGAGAATAGATGAGAGAGTATGAAAGGGGAAAAGTCAGCGCCAGGAGCAGTGTGCAGGTGGTCGACCAGCAGCGCCATGCTAGTACTAAACCAGTTCTTGTTCCATGTATTTCGACGCTTCTAATCCTCTGTAGTGCCTCTTAGCTTCTTTTGGATTACAATACAATTGTACAATAGGATTATGTATTTCTTTAAAAAAAAAATAGTTATTTCTGTTTATATAGTATAGTTATAATTTCATTTTTCGAAAATATCTGAAAAATGCGCAAATTTTCATCTTACATCTGTCGTAGTTCTGGAACCGTTTACTTAGCAAAATTATGCACAAGACCATTTTTTTCGTAATTTGATGTAGATTAGTTTTGAAAACTGCACTTTTCTCGCCAAATGCATAATTTTTTAAATAACGTAAAATGGGGTGAATCGGAACACTTTTCAGCTTCGATTGTAAAAAAAGCAGTTAAATGATTTTTTTTTTAATTTGATTTTTTTGAGTAAAAACTTCGGTCTTGCCTTACTTTTGATATTCTAAGCAAAGGCAAAACATTTTGAACAGTTATTATTTATATATGTCGGAAATTATGGGTGTTCCGAATCACCCCGTTGATAGGGGTCAATCGGAACACATGTTAAAATTTTTATTTTTTTCAATTTAACCTGTAATAGGTCTCACAAACATGAGTAATATTGATGGGGGAGAATAAGAACAGATAGTTATTGTCAAATAAAAGTTTAATTTTTATAATAGTAAACGTTTATAATTTGTCAAAATTCAAAATAATTTCGAACTTATGAAAAATTAAAAGTAATTTTAAGAAATGCTTTTGAATTGAAATACAAAGATTTAATATGAATGGAAATCACTCATGTTGTCCACAAACATGTACTTGTCCTTAAAACTAGCAATTGTGGCTGGGATTAAGTTTTTTCATAACATCTCCTGGGATGAACTCTGCCTTTTCTTTAGTTTCTTGCAATCTCTAGGTTTCGGGAATTGTCATGTAATATTTTCCCACTTATTCAGCACTGTCTGTGTACTGGACTTTTGCTACGTAAAGTCTATATGACTTTCCCCCACGTATTTTAAGTAAAAAGAAGTGTCCTGGAGCAAAAATCTTTTGAAATTTGCAACTTTTTGTCATTCTAAGATCTAGTTACTTACAAGAAGGGATAAACAGTAATAAATCCTTGTCCTTGTTTTGACTACAAAAATTGGGGTTAGAATCTTGGTTTTTCAAACAGTTTCCTTTAAATAAGTGTGAATTAGAACAACAGAACAAAGTGTTCCTATTCCCCTGCAAATCCTTATCCTATATCATTATGAAGAATTTTCCATTTTTATGCCACAATTAAAATATGTTGTCTCATTCAAGATGGTACTCTGTTGTTCAGATATATGCATAATTAAAAAGTACTATTCTGAGATTTGAAATATAAACGGTCTGTTCTTGAATACAAAGTTTTGCAGACTATGAAAATTTGATGTTTTTTAGCGTTTCGCTGCACATAAGCCACTATTGTTGCCAGAATGAAAAACACTTTTTTTCCTACTTCTTATGATATTACCTTTCCAGAAAAATGTAACTGCCAAAAATACCCAACGGTATATTTATGAAGAATTTCTTTGTATTCAGGCCTCATAGTCCTCCTATATTTTCTCAGTTTGTCAGATATTCTCCTATATTTCCTATATTTCTTACTTACTCCTATATTTTATTTCTAACTCTTATATTTTTTTCATCAAATGTTAGATGCTGCCCAAAAATGCAAAAACTATTTTTGTCTTCTCATAATATTTTGCAGATTAATTCCGATTCAGCTCTACTAGATGTACTAAACTTCTGTTTAGAATTTTTATGAAAATAGATGATGTTACATGTGCAATTTTTAACTTATTTTTAATGTATCAATAAATGCTTTTTTTCTTTTTATGAATTTAGTTTGTGTAATTTTTATGGTATAACATGCTAACTTGAAGATGACCGCTGTAAAATTTAAAAAAAAATTTTAACTTGTTCTTCATATAATCTTGGATTTCGGTTACAGGTTAAAGTTTTTCCTCTAGAAAAATTTGAAAGAAATGAAAAAAAAAAAAAAAAAAATTCTGTATGTTAAAGTATACAATGCTTTTCTTAGAAAAATGTAATAAGAAATGATTTTTTAATTTTTCGATATTTAAAGATAGAAATAATCTGTAAATTCTTTTTAGCAAAAGAAAGAAAAGCTTGTTTTATGATATATGTATAAAAAGATATTGATTATTGCCCACATAGATACACCATATATTACACATTAAGGGAAAATATAAAGTTCACTATTTTCTGTATGTGTGGAAATTCTTATGTTCTCACATCTGCTACTCTTCACATTACTATAATTTTATGTAATGTAGAAACCTACTGAGAATGGTGCTTTTCTTTTTTTTTTAAACGTGTTGCAAAACATATTAGTATTCTATGCCTCGAAATTCCGATATAATTCGCTACGGATCTTGTATATTTTCTTTGAAACTACTTTACATATATTTTTTAAACTATTATATTTTTCCCTTGAAACTCCTATATATATTTTTTTCTCTGCTATGACTTAAAAGCAGGAAGTTTTGTTCCGAATCACCCGGCTGTTCTTATACACCCCATTTTACGGTATTTCAGAAAAACTGGTAAGAGCAACTAGTTTTCCAATTTCTCCCCCCCTCCCCCCAGTACACCTCCTAGTTTAAGAGTCACCAGCCGCCACTACCCATATGTGACCCATATGTGTGTGATGTATGTATATATATATATATATATATATATATATATATATATATATATAGAATATAAATGATATTAAAATATTTTTAGTTAATTTTAAAATATATTAGTTACTAGAAAAGTAAGTGAATACATTTTCATTACTTAAAAGCAATTCAATTTTATTGGGAAAAAAATTGTGAATCTTTTATGTAAGCTAATCAGTTTTTATCATTATTATTTATTTCCTTTTTTATTCAAATTTTGTTCTATTTTAAAAGCAAAATTTTTCATGTCTTCTTTTAATTTGTAAATGATTACCTCTAGGGATGCACCGATTAATCGGCAGTACCGATTAATCTGCCATAATCGGCTACTTTGCCGATTATTAATAATCGGCAATACTGGACCGATTAATCGGCCGAAAAAATATTTTTTAAAATATTAGTCTTCAAAGTAAACCTAACTAAGAAACTATGAAAAATAATTTAACAGTCATAATAATCCTCACAGTTGATATAAAGTGGTTAATAAATTAATTCTTCTACTTTGAGTAAATACACTCAGGCACATTGAAAATAGCGACCCAAGAAGAAAGCATCGGATTGAAATGAAATTTAATACACATAATAATACAGATGAGAGGTTCACTTGATCTCAAAATCAAGACAATTGAACGAATACAGGGTGTGCAAGGACACACATACAGAGCAACTTCAATAGCGCGTTGGACCACCTCTAGCTGCAATTCATGCCGCCATACGGCCCGGCATTGAGTTGATTAGACGCCTGATGTTGTCCTGAGGCAGATGGGCCCACAAATTTGTAACAGCCAACTCCAAATCACGCACAGAGTGACACGACGGCATCTGACGTTTTACCTGATCCCACACATGCTCTAAAGGGGATAAGTCGGGGGAGCGGGCCGGCCATGGAAGAGTCTGAAAATGACGTAGGAAGTCTTGAGCAACTCTTGCTGTATGCGGACGAGCATTATCTTGCTGGAAAATTGCCCCTGGGAGACCATTTAGGAAAGGTCCTACATGGGGTCGAAGAATATTATCAACGTACCGTTGGCCGGTTAAGTTTCCACGCATCACAATTAGATTGGACCGGCTATCATAGGATATGGCCCCCCAGACCATTACACCAGCTGTGCGGGCAATGTGACGTAGAACAGTGTGGGAGGAATTGTACCGCTCAGCTGGGCGCCTCCACACCGGTATACGGTTATCATCAGTCCCTAAAACAAACCTAGACTCATTACTAAACACAACTTTTTGCCAATCTGTGATATTCCACAATTGATATAGCCTTATACCGGTGTGGAGGCGCCCAGCTGAGCGGTACAATTCCTCCCACGCTGTTCTACGTCACATTGCCCGCACAGCTGGTGTAATGGTCTGGGGGGCCATATCCTATGATAGCCGGTCCAATCTAATTGTGATGCGTGGAAACTTAACCGGCCAACGGTACGTTGATAATATTCTTCGACCCCATGTAGGACCTTTCCTAAATGGTCTCCCAGGGGCAATTTTCCAGCAAGATAATGCTCGTCCGCATACAGCAAGAGTTGCTCAAGACTTCCTACGTCATTTTCAGACTCTTCCATGGCCGACCCGCTCCCCCGACTTATCCCCTATAGAGTATGTGTGGGATCAGCTAAAACGTCAGATGCCATCGTGTCACTCTGTGAGTGATTTGGAGTTGGCTGTTACAAATTTGTGGGCCCGTCTGCCTCAGGACAACATCAGGCGTCTAATCAACTCAATGCCGGGCCGTATGGCGGCATGAATTGCAGCTAGAGGTGGTCCAACGCGCTATTGAAGTTGCTCTGTATGTGTGTCCTTGCACACCCTGTATTCGTTCAATTGTCTTGATTTTGAGATCAAGTGAACCTCTCATCTGTATCATTATGTGTATTAAATTTCATTTCAATCCGATGCTTTCTTCTTGGGTCGCTATTTTCAATGTGCCTGAGTGTATCATAGACAATGTTGCAACATTTTTCATGTGACGATAGTTATCTCCTTAACACAGTGCTTTTAGATAACTTCTAGTTTTCACAAAGAATAAAAGTCTTGAATTAAGTTACTACCAATTATTGAAAAAAATTTAATTAAAAGTACTCCTAAATTGGTTCCTCTTACCCCCCTATTTTTTGAATTTTTATGTCCAATTAAAATAATTAACAATGTGTTAATGTAAGAGAATTGACACTAATATGAAAATTGGTTCTAAGAAATTTGATAAAATAGTGAAATTATTTTTTGAAAACTAGGAAATTGGAAAACAATCTTCTCTCAGAAATAAATTACTTACTATCTCCTATGTCCTAAATTACTTACTATCTCCTAATTCTATAAAGAGAAAAAACAGTGATGGAAAAATTGATAGTATTAAAAACAATCATCCTTATCATTAATCGGCTCTGCCGATTAATCGGTAATCGGTAATCGGCCAATTTGCTTATCGGTGCATCCCTAATTACCTCTATACTATATCTATATCTATATTATGTTTATTAACATATGAGCAGTTTCAGAAAAGTGAAGGCTTATGTGAATTTATTTTCGATTTCAGGTACATTCCTTGTTTTCAATGCTTGGTCTCAATCATGCATATGTAACTGCAATAGGTAGATTGGTTGGAGTGGTTGCTTTAAAAGAAGTAAGCATTTGCCATTTAATATGTTTCTTAAAATATTTTTCGTTATCCTTCATTTAAATCTGAACACCATTGGCCGTTCCAGAAAGTTATACATCAAGAAAACAGTGATAATTCAAATTTCCTTTTTATTCTGGAAGATACATGGCGCAAAATGTGCTTTAATATTGTGAATTTCTAAGCACTCTTAAGTCCTTTTTTTCCTCTGATATTTATAAATAATAGTAGTATTTCTACAATTATATGACTAAAATAAAGTATACACATGTTGAAACTTTCTATAATTTACTGCTCTCATATTACCCAGTCATTATCAAAGAAATGTATCCTTTGTCATATGACCTCCACAGATAACCTAAAATTGCTTTCTTAATATTTCAATTTTGAAAAATTTTCGGGGAAGGTCCCCTAACCATCCCTTCCTGTAAATAGTCTTAAACTGGCGTGGCCTGGGGGAAAATAGGACTAAACCCATTCTACTAATAACATAATTTTGTTAAGAACATAGTTTTAAAACTTTTTTTTTTAATTAAGTTCCACAGATACTTATTAAGAAAATCACAACACTTCCTGTGTACCGAGTATTTTACATTCTGTAAAGTGGAGAAACATTTATTTTTTTGTCTGCAAGGATCAGTTTTCACGTAGAGACATCAAAATAACCACAATGTATAGGTTCTTAATGTCTTCATATTGCATACTTGCTAAATCTATTGTTTTTCAAGCAGCCTACTTTTTGAAGTTATTTCTCAATAAGTATTATTTTCTTCCACTTCATAAAATAATTTTTATACAATTATTTTTAAATCTCCAAATCCTTAAGAAATCTAGCACAACAACAAAAAAAAAAAAAATCATAAAACTGTGCAAAAGCACCATAAATCAAATATTTTTCTTTCCATTGTTTTTTAATTTCCCAAAAGCTCTAGCAATGGTGCCAGTAGTTATTAATGTTGTTCCTTATAGCCAGATTAAGAGCTCTTTTTATTTACCATTTTCATACTTCTGATGAAAAATCAAATATTTTGTTTTTGTGTTTGGAATTAGATTTTTTTTTTTTTTTTTTTTTTTTGGAAAAAGGGTGGGGGATATTATTAAGCTTTGTTAAAAGGTTAATAAATAACTTTTTTTTATTTTCCTAAAAGTCTTTCTTGGAAAGTGATTAAATGAAATTCTACAATCATTTTAAGTACAAGCTGTCAAATATCACGAAGTTAAATTCTGAACTGAATTAAATTTAAGTAAAAAGGACTTAGTCTTAAAATATTTTCAATGTACAGTCGATCCCGCTTAATGGAATAACCAATTCGTCACGAAAAATTATTCTAATAAGCGGGATATTCCATTATTCGCGATTCCATCCACACGACGTTTCAAATTGGATTTAAACCAATAAAGTATTAAAAATTGCCTATCCCCAAGTATATTCATCAACAAATATCTCATGATTAACTTTAAACATATTAATTAATGACAGTTTAAACATATTAAAATTTAGAAATTGAATTAAAAATGACCTTATTTTATTATAAAATATACATACTGACAACTATTTTTGAAAAATTACTTGTAATAGTACTGACTTATTTGTTGCTAAAGAAGTTAGATATTTTAGATTGTTTACTGTTCTGTGATTGCATCAAGTCAGTAACTTGATTTTCTAGTCTATAAAACAAGTGAAAGTCAGCATCAGGCTTTGTTTCCAAGAAACGTCTTATGATGTTGCAAGCGTTATTAACTTCAGCGCACGAAGGAGTCTTGGTAGTGATACAGTCTTCATCAAATTCATCTTTATCGACTTCGTTTTGATCAATTTGAGGGTTTAACTCTGAAGTTTCCCCGCGTTCTTCCAAGTCATTGTCAAAGTTTACAAAATTGGAAAAAAATTCTTCTGTCATTCCTCCTGGTGGTAAGTCACTTGCATATGTTGTTGTTTGTAGTTCATCATATGTCGCATCTGTAGAAAATTTGCATTTCACGAAACAATTTTTTATTGCTTCAGCGGAAATATTATTCCATGCTTTGTTCATCATATGAACAGCTGTGAGAACTGTAATGTTTCCCATAATTTTACTAGTTGAGCTATTTTCAGAAAATCCACTAGCATCATCTATACAGGCTATGACCTTTTTAGCGACTTCTTTTCTATAATTCCTTTTAAAAAGTGATATAATGCCTTGGTCCATTGGCTGTAAAATTGCTGTAGTATTCTGTGGTAAAAAATGAGCTTCTACATTGTGCAGTCTTACGTCGACTTTATGCGCAGGACAATTATCGACTAAAAAGATTGCTTTTCTTTTTATCTTAGTCATCTCATTATCAAATGACACTAACCAGTTTTGAAAAAATTTACCTGTCATCCAGGTCTTAGAATTTACTTCATATTTAACTGGAAGAGATTTTACACTCCTAAAGCTTTGCGGGTTTTTTGATTTTCCTATTACAAAGAGAGGCATTTTGTGGCTGCCGTCTGCATTGCTACAGCATAAAACTGTGAGTCTGTCTTTCAGAATTTTAGAAGTTTTTCCCCTTTACCACACAAAGTTCCATCAGGCATTGCTCGGTAGTAGAGCGCTGTTTCATCACAATTATATGTACACGAAGGACTGTAGTCTTGTATTAATGAAGGCAAAACATTACTTGTCCAAGTATTCGCAGCAGCTTCATCAGCATCACTAGCTTCACTGAATTTTTTTGAAGTAAATTTGCTTCCTTTCTTTCTATCTGCACATGCAACCATTTGTTGCTTTGAAATCAGTTATATTCACAGGGACGTCATTTCAAGTTTTTCCAGGGGGGGGGGGCAAAGGGTAAAAACACAATACAATTTCACCAGAAAACAACAAAAACCACGCCCACTTATATGTAAATACATTGATTTCTCAAAGTCAGGGGGGGGGCAATTGCCTCCCTGCCCCCCCTAGATGACAGGCTTGTATATTCATCTATTTGCTAAACCTTCAGCTTTTTGTTTTAATAAAATTCCACTAAGAGGAACGTTACAAGCCCGTTTCTCAGCAAACCAGCGAAAGAGAGCATCTTCAACTTCTGATTCCTTCCCTGTGCGTTTTCTCTTTTGAATAAGGTTTTTGTTTAATTTCCAGTCATTGAGGATTTTTTCTTTATTTTTCAACAATTTCAAAAATTTGAGATTGCGATATCTCGAACTTTTTTGCAAGTTCTAACTGCGTACATTTATTATCATTTGAATACTCAATAAAATTTACTTTTTCTTTCAAAGTAAGGTGTTTTAGTTTGGAAGACATTATGAAGAGACACGCACATGCACAGCCGAAGCAAAATTGGAAAATGATTTCAGAACAGCAAAGTAGACTTATCGTAGAGACTCCACGTTGCTCTTCTCGGAAGAAATTCGCCACAGCCTCGTCGTTTTTCCCCCATTTTTTCCGCCTGTTGGTTTGCACATTACTCCTTTATTCTCTTATCTCTCCTCTGGGTCCCTAAAGGTAAAGCTTGTTCGAAAGTTATTGTTCATTCTCTGAAGCAGAAGGAACGATACACAGTGGGAGCGACAAACAGTATACAACACTAGGGAAACATTCCTTTCAAATTCAGGAATCGCTTTTCTTGCCCCTCCACCCTTTCAATGACGTGACAAAACATTTTTTGGAACCCGTCCATAAGCTTCACAATCATTATTGTTCTTTGCTGGAGGAAAAATCCGGAAAAAGAGTTGGAAATGGAACGAAAACGACATCAGCGTGGCTAAAAATTATTCTTTTAACTGGGATTGCTTCATAACATGATATTCCTTTAACAGGGAAATGTAACACAGAAATGATTTACTATGGTTCGAGACATTGAAAATGTATTACATTAAGCGGGATATTCCATTAACCGGTATCCCATTAAGCGGGTTCGACTGTATATTCTTACTGTTTTTCTGTTGTTTCTGCAGTAATATCTCCTTTTTGTGTGTTTTTTTTTTCTAAATCAAGTATAATTGGGGGGGAAAGTTTACACTTCCCCCCACCCTTAAGATTTGTATGGGTTGGGATCAAAGTAGAAAATAAATTCAATCATTTTTAGAAATAAAGCACCGAATTAATTGTAATTATTTTTTCGTAGAAGAGCATGAATTGTTTTTCATAATTTTTGCTGTTTTCTTTTTCTGAAGCAAATAACTACTCAGTTAAATATCATATTGTATGTAGTTTATTATTTTTGTTAGAGTTTTATAACCACACTGTGTATATTTGTATGTATATGTATATTGTATTGTACATATGTATATTTTTGTTTATCTTTTTAGTTAAGAAAAGCTATTGAAAATATGCAAAGTGGTAATTTTGTGCGGAGTACACCCTCAACCTTTGAGACAGCTGGTATGTTAAATAGTTCATATGGTGCTTCTGAATATCCCTCAGAGCCACCATCTGAAGCAGCATCAGAAGCACCATCAGAAGTTGAAACTGCATCTGAGTCAGAAGAAGTTCCTGAGTGTAACAGGTTTGTTTTTAATTTCAAAAACATGAGACGAACTAGTCAGACATCACCTGTGTAATTTTCAGCCACAGTTGTATATTTTCATTTATCTGGCTGCAGGATGTAAATTACATGATTCTTTACATCATGTTTGTGTCTTTCATACAAACTGCACAAAAGAAATGATATCATTGAGAAGTCTTTTTTATTAATACTTCAGTTTGTAATACATTTTGTATTGATAATTTTTCACTTTAATGTTGAGTCTTTTTCAAGAACTAGTGGAGAACTACTTAAGTGCAGTCCAGTATATTCAGATGATCTATACATGTGTATAATTCCTCAACAAATGGGTGTTTTCTTTACCTTTAATTTAACATGTGTTGGATGATTTGAAAAACTTAATTTCATAAAAATTTCTTCCTTGGAGAAATCTTTCATTCATGAGAATGTTCTTCCCTTTACATTATCATTCCTTAGACTGATTTTTCAATTGCTTTTGTTAACATACTTATTAGCCATTTTCACATATTTGAGACCAAATGCTGTGTTATTTATGCAAAAAAATCTGATCCCTCAACCTCAGAGCAGAGCAGTGTTTCGCATAATTTTCTTTTTGACCTGTATTTTAACCAGAAAACTTATGCTTAGCGTTGCTTTTTATTGAAAAAAAAAGAAAAAAAAAAGCTTGCGGGACATGGACTAATACTTTGTATTTTATTTACAAGACTGTTTGTCACATTACAGTTAGTTGTCTAGATCTCAAGGGCTTTTATTAAAATGTATTTTCTCAAAAAAATGTGATAAATACTTTCCTATTTACCCTTTTGTAATGCAACAAATGTTAATGTTTCTTTTTTGCCATTATTTTTCTTTCTTATAGTTACATTCCGTTGTATTTTATACCAAATACAACTAATACCTTCTAATGTACTCGACTGCACTTTGTGTAATTATGTTGTTAAACATTTCAATGTTTTGTATGTTTTGTTAAAGGCATTTTGATTCTGCAATCTTTTGATATTGTTCAGTTCAGCAGAATACACCTTCACATATATGTGAGATTTTTAGAGGTTTGCATTTTGAAAATAACTTCTTTTATACTATAAAATACCTTCAATGCTGTTTCAAGTTGAGTTTAAGCATGAACATGTGCCAAAATGATTGCATTACCCTTTTCCATGATTAATGGAAATACTTGTGTCTTCCTCTGTGGCATTTACTTAACAGTAAAAGATTTTTTAAAATTTACACCAGAAAGATTTTTATTCTGATTAAACTTTTATTTTTATATTTTATGAAAAAGACTTTTTTGGAAATAGATAAAAGCAAGTTTGCAACATAGTCATGTGGCACACTTTTTTTTTGTTCAATTTTTTCTGAAAAATAGTTTTAAGCCTTAATCCTTAAGCTAAAATCAAATTTCATTATATTTTTTCTAAATATATGCGCTATTTTCTAGTTTTAAAGATTAAAAATTGACTTGTAACTCTTTTTCTTATTTGGTTTTTACAAAAAAAAAAAAAATGATACCCTCAAAATTAATGATTTGTTCCTTAAACTTAAGATAAATGTACAAATTTCATTTGATATATTTTCTAAATACAACATCCATTCATTCACACACCCTGAGTCTCACATGCCTGCCACAGTCGTGGTTTTTCCATAGAATGATAAGCCTAATTAATAGTGTGTAACATTTTGCGGAAAAGAAATTAATTTTCTTGCCAGTTTTTCACCTTTTCTAAGGTGAGTTCTAAAGTGAGACCCCTTTTTGAGTTGCATATCTGCATATCAAATCATCTGAGGGAAATGTTTGTTCAAACTGCTCATGTAGAAAATGATTTATATTATGTATGTATCATTATTGACTGCATTTAAGTAAAATGCATTTAGGGGGCTTTTTAAAAATCTTTATGCATCAGTCATGCAAAAGTTGCATACTTCTTAAAATTACTCTCATTTTTCTCTCTTTCCAAAATTGTACCATAATAATAAGAGTGCTGGTTATATTCAAAGGCAGGCATTTTAGGGCTCCATAGTGTGTCCACATTTAATATGAACAACCTATATTGTTTCTAGACCCAAACTTCCAATCACAAAACTTTGTCAAACTGAGGCACACAGTTAAAACATATTAGAATTTAGACTCGGGAGGAAAATAGTGAAAAACCACAAAATCTAAATTAGTATTCAGCCCCCCAGGTTCCTACACTCATGTTTAAGAAAACCACCAACATAGAAAAACAATACAAATGCAAAAAAAAAAGATACAATTGGGACAAAAATTCATGGGGATATTCAAATTCAGAATTCTAATGCATAGTCCGGAGACTATAAAAATGGATATGGGAATGTATCATCCTCTTAGACTAAACACAAGCTTTTTGACTAAGAATAATAGCATAAGTGAAGCTGTCCAAGTAAAAAAATAAAACAGCTTATTTACTTCTATTCTGCTATGGAGAAGTAAAGGGTGTATGCAAATTTTCATTTCCAATTTTTTTGCACTTTTTTACCCATTGTACTTTAGCTTTATTGTACAAGCTAGCTTAGTTAATTTCTGCTGAAAATAAACACGAAAAAAGCATCTAATTCCAACATTCCCTTATTAGCATGGAATCCAAAACATATTTTTCCAATATCTTAAAAACTCATTTCTGCAGATACTGCCCTTTAAATTCCCATAGCGCATTGTACAATGAATATAAATGTTAGACTAGACCTGTGTTGAAAAGTTTTAAATCCAAAAAATCATTCTCATTTTAATTCTTAATATTCAGGAGCTCTAAACAATGTGTAGGTACCAATTAAGAGCAAGAATCTGAGAAACTGTCACGCCTAACATTATGAGGTGATTCATGACCTCTCAGATTTTCTTCCAAAAATTACCAAATGTTTATTATCTTATTGAAAGACCAAATCTAGAATGTTTTGCTCTAAAGTTGAGTTGTTTAGTTTTTACGGACCCCTAAAGGTGAAGGTGCGGCATCAAAAATTAAGCGGATTTTCAAGACATGGAAATTGCTGTGAGCCAAAACTCTTACCAGGAACAGTTTAACTCCAATTTTCTTTTTGTATATAGAATATAGAAGGTTGAAACTTTACAAAATGAATGTTAAATTTGTGGTAAATTGTTGCCGTAAGGTCAGTGTGTCAAATGTGAAAATTTTTTTTACAAAAAATGCACAGGAAAAAATACATTTTTTGTAAAAAAAATTTTCACATTTCGCCTCAAAGGACTCAACTGTTCTGTTAAGACAAAGAATAGAGTATGACATTGGCAAAAAAAATATTTCAATATGTTATTGGCAGAAGAAGTTATGACCCTTTGAATATCGGTAAAATATGACATTTTTCATATTTTGGCCTTACGCAACTAAAAGCACGTTGAACTTTCCTCGGTTATTTATACATTATTTTAAAGTGCTTACACTGGTCTTTCAAAAGACACTACTTTTGCTGTGCCAACTGAAATGTACAAGCTGTTTTTGGACCTCAAAAACGCTAAAAAACGTCAAAAATGCTTTGTTTTGAGGGCCTTCACTGACCTTATGGCTACAACTTACCACAAATTTAACATTCATTTTGTAAAGTTTCAACCATCTATATTCCATATACTAAAAGAAAATTGGAATTAAACAATTCCTGGTAAGAGTTTTGGCTCACAGCAACTTCCATGTCTTGAAAATCCGCTTAATTTTTGATGCCGCACCTTCACCTTTAAGGGTCCATAAAAACGAAACAACTCAACTTTAAAGCAAAACATTCTGGATTTGGTCTTTCAATAAGATAATAAACATTTGGTAATTTTTTGGAAAAAATCTGAGAGATCATGAATCACAGGCGTGACACTCTCTCAGATTCTTGCTCTTAATACAGTATAAATTTGATTTCATGGAATTAACATTGTATTCAAACACAGCCTCCCTCATTGGAAAAAATTCTAGATCCACCCTTGTAATGGCTCTATTACCCCTGAAAATAAGTACAATTGGAATTGTTGAAAAACTGACCTTTTACCATGGATGTAGGTAAAAAGATAATAATTCTTTTTTTGAAAGCTTTTTCGAGAATTTAAAAAAATGTCACATATAACGTTTATTCACTTCCCCCTTCCATTGTGTTTGAGTTAACACAATTGAACACACTAATTTGAATTTGTGTAAATCGGTGAAATTCGAAGGTCCCCTTATCCACTTGCCCCTTCAATTGTATAAAGTGTCATGTCGTTAAATATCATGCTTCATATCTCAGAGAGAAAAAAAGTCTTACAAACTTCAATTTTTTGTATTTATATTGTTTTTTATGGAAGAGATATTCTAAAATGTAACTGTAGGGACCTAAGGACTGTTCAGTTTTAGACTGTGCAATTTTCCACTAATGTCTCCTTTGCCTCAAATTTTGAATATCTCAACTTTGAATATCATTTTGACTTTTTTTGTTGTCAAAGTTATGTATCATCTAGAAATGAGAGTTGGGAATTGTAGGTTGTTCAGGTTAAGTGTGGGAACACTATATGTAGACAGATTGACCTCCATACATCAAAGTAGCAAATTACTGGAAAAATATCCGATATACAGTCAAACCTCATTACGATGTTACCACAATACTTTGAGCTGCTCAGACAGGATGAAAGTTTTCTTCAAAATTGTAATATTTTCAGTAAAATAATAAAAACAGCCATACAATATTGTCAGAATTTCTACCTAACAAGCAATAAGATATGGCCCATTCATGCCACCTCTAAAATGGCTAGGTGTGTACTTTGTTTCAGGAGATAGAATTTAGCCTTTGCCACAAAGGACAATAAAAGAGAATGAAAATCAGATGAATTTTAACTGGGCTAAAAAAATTGCAGAAGAGAAAGACTATAAGCTGTCTTCCGCTGTAGTTGGTCACTGCAAGATTCTCCCATAAGAGAAAGAGATAAGAGCCTCTCAATGTGCTTGACAAGGAGCACACAACCATGAATAAGAGAAACGATTTAGAAAGGGTTTCTCCATTTTCAAAAGATGGCAATTAACTGTCAGAATCTAATCATATAGTGAACAAAAGTGAAGAGTCCTTTAACAAGTTTTTTGCTGGCTGATTATTGCAGGAAACTTTTTTTCTCTTAAAAATCAACTTAAAGGAAAGTACAGGTGCTAAAACTGCTATTCAAAATTATGAAATATAAAGGTATTTTAGAATAAGTTTTTTTTTCTTTATTATTTTAGCCTTGTCTGTCAAAACTATGTTGACTGAATCTAGTTAAAAACATCAAATTATTTATAAATTTATTTAATACGTAGTTTTATTACGAACAAAAGTGTCCAGTTATGAGTTTTCAACTATTCCGTTTAAGATGTTGCTCCAGCTATAATGATATTTTGTAGGCAGTCCTAAAGGTGACACACAATAGCAAGGTTTTAATTGTATAGAAATTCGTATGTATGGAAGAGATCTTAATTTTGTCATAACTGCTCCTAAAACATTTCAATTTAACCGAATATTTGTATGCTAAACTTTATTTTCAATTCGTATGTGAATCACACTATAAGAAAGTTAAGAATTAAAACATGAATCTAAAAAATATAAATGTGGAGTGCTGGAAGCTTTTTATACAACAATTATCTATGCAGTAGAAATATTGATCAAGGTTGCATTCTTTTCTTAAAAAAAAAAAAAAAACTGACAATTGTCTTACTGAACTGCCAGTTTTGCAAAAAGTTCAATATTGCTATTAATTCAGTTCATTAGAAACTTCATCAAAAACATTTTGTGGAACTGGAGTCCAGGACATTATTGTTTCAACGGCATTTTCATTTATGTTTTCGATGTCTAGGAAATGTTCAGACTTTCACTGAGCCTAAGCAGATTTCGGAGTGAGGAACAATCATCAGACAAATGGAAAAACTGAAAAAAAAATTCCTGAAACAGGTTTCAACCGAAATTTTATAATGAATTTATGAATTCTAGAATAGAACAACCCCTTGTTTGTCCAATCTTCAATGCTGACTTATGAGGGCCGTAGTGATCCAAACTGAAATTTTTCTCTTGACTTCAGTTGTGACACAAATGGTCAAAAGTGAAATAAAATCTTCTAATGTGCCTTAAAAATATTTCAATATGTAGATTTTTTCGATATACAGAAATGATTTTCCTATGGCATGAACATGGAGATTTACTTTAAGCTTGATATACTGAAATTGTCGATATGAAGAAATTTGATGCATGGAGGTTCGATTATATATTATAGATGTATAGGTGTAAGGAAGTAACTCATTCTTCATTCCAAACTAATAATGCAGAAATATAAAAACATCTATTACAAATTTATGTGAATTTCTTCTTCTTTGTTTTTTTTTTTTTTTAAGTGAAAGGTTTAACTACTCTGTGATATTCAGGCTTGCATAATTAATTTATTACATTTTTTTATGTATGAAAAATATATTTTTGAAAATTGCATGTTTTCAAGTCATTGTTAACTTTTACAACCTTTCAGGTGTGGAGATTTCTTTCTTTTATTTAAAGATACTTTGAAAATGTGCCAAAACTCTTAACATCTTTGTAGTATTTGATTAAGACAAATTGCTCTTTATTTGATATGCTTCTTTCAATATGTGAAAATATTTTACTTTTGTATTTATATTCTCTAAGTTCATTTTTCAAATTGATGTTTATTTTCTTTCTTAATTCAATTAATGTGCTTCATTAGATTGTAATTGAAATTATTTCTAAAGAAATAGCTCCATTTCTATTCTTTGAGTGCAAAATCATTTTATGTAAAAAAAGAATATCTTGGTGTGGCAATGTTTTAAGATGTCACTGTTAAAACAATGTAACAAGTTAAAATTTTCTAATCTGATTTCCTCTTTGTGCCTTCAGTTCAAAAATTAATCTGTATTTAATTGAAAATGGTAAGTCTTTTAATACTAGAACAATAACATTTTTCAAATTTTCAGAATTACATCAAGGGATAACTTTGATCCTCATTGGAAAAGGACTTATAATATGTTATGTTTCGAATAAAACACTTAACCATTAAATTTAAATCATTAATTCAATTTTCATCAGTATGACTTAACTTCAGTTTGCACAATGTGCATACACTATATAAATAAAAATATTTTGTGCAGCTATTATATTGATACATGGTTTTCAGAAAAAGTAATAAGTATTTTGTTTTGCTTTTAGTTATAAATGTATTTTATTAATTTTCTAAAACAGTAAAATGAAATATCACCTTACTTTTCTTCACAACTCTTACCTTTTATCATAAAAAGCATTACGATTGTCTTGTATCATAGGTGAAGTGCTAAGTTCTTCCCCTGACCCTCGTTAAGGAATAATCCCAAATCGTCAAGGAGAAAGGTAGCTGCCCAACCACTGTACCACATGAGACTATAAAACCTTACACTGCAAAATATGTTTATTATATCCCTCCCCCTCCCCACTCTTAGTTTCTTGTACCCCCCAAGTTCACATGGTCCCTAAAATGATTTTATTTCATTTCAGAAAAATGAGCCCTATGCAGCCGAAAACTTCCCATACCTTACAACGCCTCACTAATGGGTCCTTACTCAGGGATCCCCCCCATACGCCCCCTTCGCACCCAATACCCCATCCTACATGAAAAGAACATACCACCCCCCCCCCACCAATTAAACAATCAACTTGCTTTTCCCTCTATACCATTCCTGGAGTTTACCACCCCTCAAGTAATTCATAACCGAGAACGCTCTCCACATCTTCCATCCTCCTCCCTACTATGCACCAAATAATTCAAATAAATAATTACCGACACTTTCATGAAACCTCACTCCCATATTATTCCCACACCTATATTACCATTAGCACATTCGTCAATGTACGAAGACATCGCCCAAAACCCACCCATCAAAAATCAAAGAGCATCCCAATTCAGAGTACTCTTTAATGTTAATTTTTTTAACACCACATTAGGTAGCAATTTTAATTCAAACTCTTCCTCACAGAGAAAACCAGAGACACCAAACACCCCCAACAACCGCACTAAGCACCGCGCAAACAGTCCGCCCACAGGGAAAATGCCGCAACTTGTGTATATTTTTTACCCACAACTAGGACAATTAATCCCATTAATAAACACTTTATTTCAACTGTGAATATCCATTATTCACTGCCAACCCCACCACCCACCCACACTATGTCAACCAAACATTTTCTTAGTGAAGGCATATCTTTGAACCATAGACATTTTAAAAATATTCCAGGCCGACTATCCAAACTCGATCGCTGCTGAAAACTAACATATCGGCCAAAGCTCGGAACAACCCTGGCATACCGCCTTCTCCCAGTATCCCCTTCCCATAACTCCCAAATATGCCAAAAATGCAGACCCCTACTGTCTCCAGCCTCAAACCTCCCTCAATCACACACATATTCCTAAGCAACAACCATAAGCACAGCCCCAACAACAACACTGAAAAATATCTTCCCATGAAATCCTCACCCACAACAAACTCCCTGAGCTTTGAAAAGAAACTTACCCATAAACCACCGAGTGCGCTCCTCTTCAGACAACTATCCGACTGCCCCTACTATGTTCGCCATGTATCCACCATGGTCTACTAACCACCAACACCCATCCCCCATCTTCCAGACTGACCCGTCGCCCAACACTTTCAGACAACCTGATCTATCCCACCTCAGCTACATCACGCCCCCCATCCCCAAAAACATACCACAGCCCCTAGGGCACATATTGTTCGAATGCCCTGCTTGATTTCTCATTTACGGGCGCACACATTAGGGGTGTCAGATCTTAAAACTCCCAGATTCAACCACCAATATAAGACCCCCTAAACTCCTATATAAAACACCACTCAAAAGTGGGGAGAGGTGAATCTAGTCAGGTCTTCCTCACCTTGAAAGGTCCCTGGATCGCCAACCCACACTGGACTGCAGCCGGCTACTAACCCCCCCACCGCTTTCTTCTCCGTGTGAATTTAAATATGCGCATTTATCCACATTCAGATAATCATCACCGACAAAACGTTTATACAAACTTTACTGCACACCCCACTACACACGACAGGGAAACTCCACCACCGCACGACTAAACTGCCGCCCCCCCCTAATTGGGGCTTCATACCTCACTACCTTTAAACATGAGCCCCGTCCCTTCATTCATATCCACATTCACTATTCATCCTCCCTTCACTACCATACTCCCGTGCCACAGACTGCATATCCTACATTAATCATCTCAAAACCCCAACCTCGCCGCACCTCCCTAAAAAAAATCCCGTCACCCTTTACCTTTACCACCATCCTGCACCTTCCCCCACAATTTTTAAACAATAAACCGCGGAATACCAAGGATGTTCACTCATTAAAGCGAATCCAACATAGTCCCTCATCCATCTCAACCAAACGAACCGTACCCCCCCCAGTATCTGAAAACCCCCCACCCTACCCCCCCAAACCCAGAACCCCGATTCCTGAAAGAAAACAGAAGAAGACAAGCCACACATTTCCGCTCTGGCCTAAAAAACACCCTTGAGCTACCAATTACCAACCTCCACTACTTAATCTCTACGATCAGACCATATCATTTCACAAATTCTACCTATCAAATCAGCATCACCATTAAGTCCTCCCTAAAATCTCCCAATAACCTTCACCCAAAGTTCTCCCCCAACCCTTCGCTAAACAACATCCTGCCGTCGCCAATCAAACCCCATAGACCACACTCGCCCCTGCTAATCGCAAAAGGGGGGGCCTGGAACCCCGCAGCCAGAGCTCAAACTGAAGATACAACCCTACCCCAACGTCATGCGCCACCCCTGTCCACATTGAATACCTTCCCAGGACAACTGTTCCTTCACCCATCTCACCCCAAACCCTAAATTAATACAGAACACTCTTCCGTCTGCATAAACTGCACATAATAACCTGCACAAACCTAAACCCATACCACACCAAAGAGCCAACCTGCCGCCATACCCTCTCAATTTATGTCACCACCAAAGATGCCCCCCTAGCTCACGCACAATATATATCCTGCTCAGCCACCCCAGCATACCCAACCCCCTAACAAACGATTAAATTAAAAGTTATTTACTATTTGGGCGACTTACTCAATGTTAACCAAGTAGATCCCTAGGCATAACTAATAGTTCAAAATTTTGTGGAGATATTGCTTTCATGTTTCCTTTTTAAAAAAATAACTTTTAAACTTTTCATTAAGGAAAATTAAGTTTGTACAGATGAAAGGAAATTAAAAGGAGGTCAAATTAACCCTTACTGTAGTTCTAGTGTTGATCTATGTTTATATTCAGTAAAGTCCGCTTATTAGAACATCGGCCAAAAGAAAATCCAGCTGAATACAATAAGTTTTCAATGTACCAAAGTCTTGTAATGCATTATTTTGATCCCCGTTAATGGAATATCCTGCTTACTAGAATATTTTTTGGCGCAAAATAGCTATTCAATTAAGCGAGCTTGAGTGTATATTCATAGTGCATTTATATATTTCAATGTCAATGCTGTTTTGCCACTCTCTGCGAAACCTGTTGTAAGAGAAAAAAAAAAAAAAATACTTGCTACAACATTTAAAATGCAATAGAATGTTTTTAAAACAGAAAGAAAAGAATTTGTTCAAGCTCAAACAATTTTATAATATAAAATTTCAATTTGGTAATGTCACCGGCGTGATAAATATGATTTGTACTTTTCTTTTAATGGGAACATGAGCTGTTGGAATAATTGCACTATTTACCTCTAACCTTGTTCTTCAGTTGTACCTGAAGTTCTTTTCTTTGTTGTGACATTCCAATTTTTTTCTTTCCATCCTTCTATATATGTACAAAGAACAATAAATATGTTTTCTATTAGTCATTTCTTGTTTATTTGACAGTGGAAGCATGTTTTTATTTATCGAACTAATATTTCATCATCATACTTCTAATTTAAAAATAAAAAATAAATAATTTCTGAATTTTTAGACAAAGAATAAAAATATGAAATTTTACTGTTATTTCAGCAAAATTTATGAGTTTCTTTATATTTTCAAACTTGATTTAGTGTTGTTTTTCCTGTATACTTTAAGATAGCCAAATCCATTACTATACTGTACGGTGGTCCAAAAGTAACATATACGAATCCCTAGCAGTCTGTCCACTGAACCAATCAAAGCAAAATTTTACATATGGTTACTTGAAAGTATGCACTCAACATTATGATGATTTTTAACCCCCCCCCTCCCCCCAACGCAACAAGGAAGGGGGCTATATGTTTGGTAGTTCTGTGTTGGCACTCTGAATCCTAAATGGATGGACTGATTTTGAAGGGTTTTTCTTTTGTTTGTTTGAAAGGGAAGTTGATTGAGAATATTCTTAGCTAGGTCGCTTCTTTAGATGACATTAATCAATGAAGATATTAACTAAAGACCTTTAAAACGTTTTTCGTGATTTTTGAAGTGAAAACATATTTGAAAACTTAAAACAATAGTACCAAAAGAAAGAGAAAAATTTTCTGTGTCTGCTAGAATGTGTTTCAAACATCTATGTTAACTAGAACTCGAATTATAACCTATTTTAGCAAATGCGACTAAGCCTTAAATTTTCCAATTTGAAACCAATGTTGTTGACCGACAAGGAAACAAAACTCAATGATTTAAAATGTTTATATGTAGCCAGTTTCTATTTGTTAACAATTAAAATATTTGAAATCGATTTTAGTATAAGGATTTTCAACTTTCCCTCTTTATTCTGATTCTGAGACTGGCTACTAGTAAGGATTAACTTTTCTCTTCCATGTTTACCATGTTCTCTCGAAAACAATTTTATTATATTTAGATTAAAAATGCTTTTTGACCAGTGAGGTTAGCTTTAATACGAGGCTGACAATCAGGGTCAGATGTTTTTAAAATTTTTAATTTAATTTTAGTACTTGTTATTCAAATATTTGCATTGTGCCTAACTTTTATGATGCATTGTAGTAAAGAAGTCAACTGCGTGTTTAGGACTCTATTTCTGCGAAAATATTACAGTTGTATCATGTAAGTTTCCGGCTCAGTACTAAGTCATAGAACTATAGTTCTAAAACTGTAAATTGGGACCTTTCAGATGTATGGTTACTCATCATCTCTTTTTTTTTTCCCCTCCTTTTTCACTGCTTTGTAATGAGTTGTTTTAATCTTGTTGTTAGAAAGGATTAGTTTTCAGCTTACTGTTTTTTTTCTTCATCAGAGCAACAACTCTGAAATGGGGAAAGGGTGGCTTTTTAATATCTCAAACATGCTTTTGAAGGTGCTAAGCAAAGTGCCGGACTTTTAATTTTTCTGAGTCGGGACCCATTTTTCTGCAAGTTTTTTGAGCGTCAACTAGATAGAAATAGAAATGGGGTGAATTCGACACCCCCCCCCCCCAAGAAGTTGCCGTAAGGGGCAGCACATGCAGGAGAACAGGCCTGATTGTTGCCCTGGGTGGCAAATTTACCCTGCTCCTGCATTTTTATTTTTCTTGGACATTCCATGCAATAGCTTGGAAAATGAGTATGGGCAGAAATGTCGAGTATGTCCCAGTTCGGAAAAATGGAAGATCTCGTATTGCAAGAACTTCTGCTTGCCCCCTCTACGGCACTAGATAAGCACATCTTCTGAAGGTATGTTATGATATAAATAATAAGATGTTTATGAATATTGTATGAATTTTGTTTTTCATTGATCATTAAACAAGCTTTTTTTTTGCAATTGGTAATGAAGTAACTTTTCCCCCGCAGATGGTGGGCGTGTTTGTGAGAGGGTGGGAGGGTGACACTCGTGCTATCTACGCAACTGCTTAAAAACAATAGAGTTACTTCATTTTGTGGGCACAATATATACTTTACGCAAGCAATGTTTTTGTTGCCGTAGCATCATCCGGATTATAAATCTAAAGATAATTTAAGAGTACACAGAACTAAGGAACTTAATAGAAATTTCTTTTAGACCTTTTATTAAATACAGCCGAGCCCGCTTATTAGAATATTGGTTAAAAGAAACTCTTGATTAAAATATAATTTCTATGCATCAAACCATTGTAATCAGGCCCGTCATTTAGGGGGGTCAATTGCCCCCCCCCCCCGACTTTGAGAAATCAATGCATTTACGTATAAGTGGGCGTGGTTTTTGTTGTTTTCTGGTGAAATTCTATTGTGTTTTTACCCTTTGCCCCCCCCCCCCTGGAAAAACTTGAAATGACGTCCCCGATTGTAATGTATTATTTTGATCCCAGATAATGGAATATCTCGCTCATTAGTTTTTTTTTGGGGGCAAAATGACTATTGATTAGGCGGGTTCAAATGTACCTTTATGGAAATTCGGGAAGAAATTATGTGTTTGCTGTTTATAATTTTGTCCCTCATTGTAAAAGTGGTGTAATTCCATGTTCAAAATCATATTTATTGAGAAATGGTATCACATCAATTATTAACTTTTACACACATCTAGGTAGTAAATATTTGTAAATTAATTTAAATTGTAAAATTTAAATATCACATTTAATTACTAAATTACTAAATGTGATACCATTTTCAAGAAAAAAATACATGTTAATTTAAAATTAAAAATATAAGTTATAACGCTGTTACAATTGTTTTAGAAATAATTAATGACCCAATATGGCAATTCGATCAGCCAGAAACATATGAATATGCAAACTGAGACTTTCAAAAACTCAAGAAAAAAGGATTACTGAAACTTCTTTTGCCCTGATTTGAACTACAAAATTGAAAGCCATACATGAGAAATTCTATCCACTACACTAGCTTTTTACCTTATGTGAGGCGAATAAATATTGATTTGTTCATTTATACAAAATTTAATTATGGCTTTAAAGTTAATTTTAGAATACTTTGCCACATTTTAGACCCATTTTCATTCACGGCCTTCCAATTCTTAACTATATTCAAAATTTTATGGCTCTACTTCATCTGGACATAAGTTTAAGATCAATCACTAGATTCCATACAAACGGACAAACTACAAAATGACTTGATAAAAATCTGAAAAATGATGATTTTCAAACTCTAATTATTCTTTAATAAAATTCAATAATGTTAGATGTGATTTGTACTATTTTTTCAGAATGATCCTCACTTTTCCTCTGGGAATGTTCTGTCGGCAAACCCTATTGTTGTTCCAGAGTAATTAAGATATATTGCTGCAGTTTCTTTAAGAATTTCATGGCTTAGTGAAACACCAAATTTTTACCACAGCAGATTTCAAAGATATTGGTGAATTAGAAATTTGATAGCCTATGTAATTATCAGCGATTAAGGCTGGCATTAAAGAAATAAAATGAATTTAAAAAAAAAAAGTGCTAGTTCAGAGGCTCTACAAACACCTATCTTAGCTTTAGACTCTTAATTGAAGAGAGTAACATGCTATTCATCTTTCAGTTCAGTGCCATCATCCTTAAGTTCCAGCGCTGATCAGTGAGTGTTGATCGGGGGGGGGGGGACATGACCCCCTAAAAATGATCAAAGATAGCCAAAATCTACATTTTGGAGACTTCAAAAAACTAACCAGAAAGCCTCGGAATATTTTAATATTATATATCCAGTAGCAGAAGCAGTTTCTTGAGCATGTTTGCAGACTTTCTCAGTTGGTAAGAGAAAGGAACCTGAAAAACACCTTGAATTTTGCCGAACGAAAATTTGTCCAGTATTTTCCGAAACATAATCCACAGGTACCATGTACTTGCAGTTTTTGTTTAGAATCTTACTTTGATGTATGTACAAGGTGCGTTAGAGAAACTTGCTGATTTTAATTGGATGCTAATTAGCTAGGTGTCATTCCACGTCAAATCGCCTAAGGCTATGTGCCGTCATGTCTCGGATTTTGTTCAATATTTTTTTACGGATAGATACCTATGAGATAAACTTAAATTAATTTTTTTAGACTTTTTGAATAAAAATTTAGGGTTGTAGAATTTTTTGAAATTTTGATTTTTTTAGAATTTTTGTTTTTTTAGTTTTGGTATGCATTTTGAAAAAGCTCTATTACTTCCTCATTTTTCATTCAATTAAGCCAGTTTACGTATCATTTTAAAGCTACCGTAATTTCCGGAAGACGCGCCGCGGCGCTTGCAAGTTTAAAAGTTATATTTTTTGAACTGCGGCGTTTCTGCCGATGCGGCGATTCGGATCAACTTTTTTTTTTTCACGCCGCGTTGCCGCACAGTTTATTATTCAACCATTCATCCCTCCCAAAGCTTTTTTTCTTACGTCGCGCCGCTCAGTTTATTGTATTTGTCTGAAAAATCTGGCAACACTGTGGAAACGTGTTCTCCGTTTCAATGTATTTAAAATGCTTTTTTATTGTGATAAGTAACAAAAAAACTTTCTTCTGGTAATCCGGAGATATGACCTATTAATCATACCAACTCAAAAAACACGTTTAATTTTTTTATTCCAAAACTGCAAAAAGCACCCTCCTAATTTTTTATACATAAAAAGGGTATAATGTTGTCATAACAGAAAAAAAGTGTCGTGCAGTTTTTAGTTGGTAGTCCGGAGATATGACCTATTGATTATACCAACTGAAAAAACACACTTGATTTTTTTATTCCAAAACAACAAAAAACACCCTCCTAACATAAAAAGTATATGATGTTGTCATCACTGAAAAAAAAAAAAAGTGCAGTTCTTAGTTGATACTCCGGGGATATGACCTATTGATTATACCAATTGAAAAAACACAAAATCTGACTTCAGAGGACCATTGGCAAAATTCTATTTTTCACAATCTCATTTTTGTCACTAATATTGAAGGAGAAAATAATTAACTTTAAAATGATACGTAAACTGGCTTAATTGAATGAAAAATGAGGAAGTTTAGAGCTTTTTCAAAATGCATACCAAAAATAAAAAAGCAAAATTCTGAAAAAATCAAAATTTCAAGTTCCAGAACCCTAAATTTTTATTGAAATAATCTTAAAAAATTAATTTGAGTTTATCTCATAGGTATCTATCTGTAAAAAATATTGAACAAAATCCGAGACATGACGGCACGGCCGACTATTAAAAATTAGGTGATTTGACGTGGAATGAGCCCTAGGCGTGTTGACTCATTTTGAAGAGGGGGTCCTGAAGTTTTACTGTCTCACAATTTATTTGTCGTCAATGAGGGTTAAAGAGTAGTCTTCCCGAAAATTTTTCAAAATTGAAGTATTATAAGTGAAATTGCAGGCTATGTTTGATATGTCAGGGAAATGGACAACGTTCAGGGACTCTTTTAAAAGTTCCAAAAACAGTTTTTTAACTCCCTTTGGTGATGTTATGAGAGAGGAGGTTCAGGCAGCTAATCTAGATTTTTTTTTAAAGAGAAGAGAAGACTAAAAAATGGTTGAAGGTGATGTCTTGTAATGTTAGACAAAAAGATGAAGCTCAGAAACTCTTTAACGTTTTTTTTTTTTTTTTTCCTTTTTTGGGGGGCGGAGGGGACTTTAGAATCTTTCAAATGATATCCTAAAAATGAAATTGTAAGTCATATTTAATAAAATTAAAGGATGAGAATGGATGGGGTCAAAAAGAATCAACACCGACAAAAGAATTACACCCCTACAGTATGTTTATTCAGAGAGAGAAAGGAAGAGCTAGCTTCGATACAAAAAAATTTTAGAATAATGATTAAAATGTACTTGTAAGAAATTTGATTTTATATTCCCTTCAGTTTTGTTTTCTTTGGAAGTAAATACTGAAGGAATGAGATCGATTTTTTTTCCGTCCTGTGGTCCGTCTTGACGATTTTGTCAAGACAGAAATCCGTCCTGAGACGCAAGGTCTTGTATCCATGGTCGCCATGCGTTGGACAAAGGAGCAACGAGCGTATGCTGTCGAGGAATACTTTTCAAATAATTATTCGGTGGTCACCACTCAACGTACCTTCTAAACTTGGTTCAAAATTGATCCCGGGGTCCCGTTCCTGGCCGGTAATTGATTGTTTTGTGGATGAGGAAAAATGGGAGTGTGGCAAAAAAAAAAAAAAAGGCCCAGAACGTCAACAGAATTCCAGAACTCCAGAAAACATCGAAAAGGTGAGGGGGCAATTGTGTTTTCCCAGGCGTTCGGCATGTAAACACGCTGCTGCTCTGGGGATTTCTGATTTGCTCACTGAGACAAATTCTTCGCAACATACTCCAGTTTCATCCCTACCGACTGGCTGCTGTTCAACAGTTGCTATGGTTCAACCACGAGCGCCTCGTCTCCTTGAGAAGTGAAATACCCTGGGCAGTGCGCTCCCCCGAATTGACACCCGGACCCTGCAACACTTGAAGAACAACATCCGGCTGCCTATCGCCAACATCCCAGTCGATATGCTCGAAAGAGTGGAACAAAACTTCAAAGCTTGAGTAGATCAGTGCATCATTAATGGGGGCCACCATTTGCCTGATGTAATTTTTAAATCTAAAATAAAAATTCAGAACGTGTACAATATCTTACATGAAGTACTTTCTTTTATTAACTTTTCAAATCAGCAAGTTTCTCTGCCGCACCCTGTACTTCTTGGAGCAAATTTAGATTTTACAATTAATCCAAGGTTGATTTAGATTTTAGGATTAATCTAATGTTGAACTATCGCACAGGCTATTTTTGGATTTATTTATTATCTGCAATAAAGAAAAGCTATTGAAGAAAATTCTGCTGCCAGGAATTACACATATAAAAGAAGTGAGAGGCAAAAAGTAATAATGTGGACTTTTAAAAGCTTTGAGCAAAACATGTTCGAAGTTCAACAGGCTTTTATTTAAAAAAAATTCTAAATCATACTGTACAGCAGCACCTTCCAGGGATAATAAAACCATCTCTTGCCGTAAAACAGATGAGACTTTTCCCTATCATTTATGCTAGTTATCTTCAAATTGTTGATTTTCACACTTACACTTGCTTTGCCTTTAGCTGCTGCATATGACCACCCCCACACTTTTTTTTTATTTAAGTGAAACTTCCTCGTGAGAAAGAATAGATTGCTAACTATTTCCAGATAATGTTTGCTCTATGAAATATTTTTTTTTGCGATGATGCATAAGTAACACGCATTTTAGTGAGAAAAACAGAGCAATTTTCAATAACATCTGTATTACATATATTGATCAACATAAAAAAAAGCAGATGTCCCTCAGCCTCTTCTTTTTCAAATGCACATAGAAGATTTCGTTGTAACATGGAGTATATTGCTGACTGTTCATTTATAAAAACATTATTTTCATCAAATACAATGTTTAGTATGCTAGAAAAATATCACATTTTAGTGAAGAAGCAAAGAAACTTTTTAAAATTGTATTGCATATCTGTATTGCATTTACTAAGAAAACATTTTTGATACATCTAAATTAGGTATTAATTTTTTAGTAAATATACATAAAACCAACTTCATACCATAACCAACAATCAACCACCTTCTCTCAACTACTTTACAATTAGATCCAAATAATAGGAACCATATTGAATTTTCATTTATAAGTTTATTAAAAACACATGCATCATTTACCTTTTAATTTATATGATGATTCAAAAAGAATGGTGGGGGTTCTAAAGACTACCAATTTGCTAATATTGCACCAACAGTGGAACTTGAACGAAAGAGCCAATAAAAAAAGTTGCAATAGATAGGCTACCGCTAGATGTCTCTGCATGTATTATTATTTAGTTTGCCAAAATGGCAACCAAAGCAGAGGTGATTTGTACTTGATTATTGGCCCCATAAATAATTATATGGCATCAGGTTACCATCCTTATATTGTGATTTTTTTCCTATATGAATTTTTTTCCTATGGGGATGTATAAAGGATACAATTCTGTGTTTATTCCGACCCCTCCCCCCCAATCTGTTTATGTAGATAAACTAGAAAATTGGATTACAGTGGCAATTTCTTCTGTGACTGCGTACATGCAACAGTGTATATGGCAGGAATTTGAGTACAGGTGCAATTTCACTCAAGTGTCGGGATAAGAAAGCACACTGATTGATTTATGTTTAAAAAAAATGTACCATTTTTACTCTTAGAAACATACACATTTGAAGCCCCACCATTCTTTTTTAAACATCATGTGTAATTCATTGCTTGACATAAAAGAAAAAAAGCATACCCAATTGATTCATATTAAAACTTGTCCCGCAAGTTATTATAAAACTTAATACATGCTAATTAAGACATTACATTCCTTCATATTGAACTGCTAAATAGGCAAATAACAAGAATTGCAATTGTAATTAAAAAAGGAGAGAGATCAAACTGGGTGAAATTTCATGCTTTTAGGTCTTGTTTGCCAAATATTTCTTCTACCCATCTGAGCAACAAACTTGTTTTTTGCTCAGGTTACTGCTCCAAAGAATTATTGTCATGCTATGTTCATTACTCAAATGCCATTGATATTTACTTAACTTTCAACAGCAATAATATTGTAATTAAAGTGGGAAACAAACTTTTAATTGAAAAAATGGCTTATCACCAAAAGGTAAAGTTAAGCCATAATACAGCATATGCAATTCTTTAAAGTCAGGCTTAGTAATATAAAACATCTAATTTCATTGGAGAAATCATGTTTGAAGCTTACTCTTAACCTTTCTAGCAGCCAAGTTAGCCCGGATATATCAACATTGTAAATCTCTCCATAGGTTACCAGATATCCAGGTTACAAACCCCTATCTAAACTATAATAGAACTGGAAGGTAACACTCCAGAAATGGGAGGTTTTTATAAAATTTTATTATTAGTTTGTTAGAAAATTTCCCTGTGTTAGGCTCCAGTTTATGCTAGGTTTGCTAGATGAAAAGCTATGGAAATAGCAAAAACTATGATAACTGCACCTCCATCCAGATATTTTTGATACCTTAAATTGTTAGCATACCCCAATATTTATAGCAAATTTCTCCTAATTTCATTAACAAGATTTAATGTACTAAATGAATATTACTTTAAGATTGTTTCAATTTCCAGTTCAAGTTTTATCATTAAATAATAATTATGTTTAACTGATTTAGGTTAACCTTCATTCCCATCCATGATGAAGATAAAAGTTATCAATTTAAACAGAACAACACTGCAAAACATGTAAGATTAGGATATAAAGAAACCTTTAAAAAAGGGAAAATGTATTGCTTTTAGAATTTGTATCTCTACAAAAGTAACACAATTTACTTTTTAAATAATTACATTTTAAGAATTTTTGGTGGATTTTCATAAATATTGTTTTTTTTTAAACTATTTTTAATTTTTGGGGTTTTTTCACATTATTTTCAGCAAAGCAGAAGTTCTATTTAAAATTGTATAAAGCTCTATGAAATGCAAGAATAGCCAAATGTGATCAAATGTCGATGGGTAAAACATGCATGCTGGTACCTCACTCTTCTCCTCTCCCTATGATGAAAGTGTTCAGATTTGGCCTTTGAAAATTATGGCAACCCTATCTGCTTAGTTCAATATTCATTGGTTGTGATACTGCTATCAGGAAGAGAACGTTACAAAAGTGAAAATAATGTGATACATAAAAGTGAATATGACATTTTTTGGCACATAAATGGGCTTTGGTGGACAAGATTGAAAAACATACAAACAAGACAAATACAAAATTTACCAGGCATAAAAAAGTATTTTCACTTCAAAACAAACAGGAAAATAAATTATAAAACTAATGGTAAGTTTATATGTTTGCTATTTATTAGTGAAAGCTTTTTGTTCATAATAAACAAATATAAACAAATAAAAGACTTAAAAAAAATGTTTCTGTGGATTTGAAGTCAATGTTAGCAATCAAAATTAAGGTAGGAGCCTTTCAAACAAACAATTAAAAAAAAAAGTCTTAAGGTTCCTACATTAATCTTAATTGCAGAAAATTATATCATTTTTTTCACCTTGAAAAGTAAACCAAAAAGGCCCGGCGCATCCATGTTTTTAAAGACTTTTATTTGCTTGATTTTATATCATCTGATGTTTATTTGATGCTTATTTTTAAAATAAAATTTAGTCATGCTTTTGGTTTAGAATTTTGAATGGAATAATATCTTACAATTGAAAACTGAAGCTACGTAATAAATCAAGTCTGTATTAATGAAATTTACAATGCTAATTTAGTGAAAAGTGCTCACTATATTAAAAAAATGTGTTATAGGAATTTCTTACTCTAAGAAAAATACAGAATATTATTTGTATTTATTTTAATACATGGGGCCAAGCTATCTGCTGTTTAACTGATATATATATATATATATATAATATATATGTGTGTGTGATAAGCTGAATCAAAATTAATTGAAAACAATGTAATTTAAGATTAAATTGAAAAGTATTTTTATCTTGACTTTTTTACTTTCCCATGAAAATGACTCAAAACTTTTTTATATATTTGCTTTTTATGAGGTTTTCTATATTCAGCTCTTTCTGTATTTCTGTTATGGCTATTCCAAATTAGCAAGCTCAAACAAAGGCAAGGCTGCTGTCTCTGGATACTGGAATTTGTCGGCAATTCAGCCTCAGTTCAAGTTTGGATCAAAATATTTAGTTTAAAACCTCAACTTTTATCTCAACTTTGCGAGATGAAGCTGTACCATGTTTAGGTTCTTTCACAGGTATATTGAAATACTTTAGCTATCCGTGCAAAGAGTTAATCAGTTTTTCTTATGAGGCTTTGGTCTTCAGCTGTTATGGTCATTCCAGACAGAGGAGTCCAATCAAGCAGGAAACCATACTCTGTGGACACTGAAACAAGCTGTTTAAACATTTGCTTGAAATCTACCTTCGCTCCAGTTTCAAGTAGTAACTTATAGCTTTTTGGATCTTCTGCTGGCAAATGAATACATACTGATCTTTTTTGTAAGGTTTGTAGCCTTCAGCTTAGATTATGGCTATTCTAGACTGATAAGCTACACAAGAGTAAAACTAGGGTATCTGGATAGTGTAATGAACTGTTCTTTATTTTTTTTGCAATTTTGCCTTAGCTTCAGATTGGAGCAGTAACTTACAGCATTATACCCTAACTTACACATTTACTTTGCCTGGGTAGAGCCATACCATATTTACAAACCTTCCGATTGTCTACTAAAATATTTTACTACCAGTGATCAGATAAACTGAACTTCTTAATGAGGTTTTTGCCTTCAGCTCATTTATGGCTATTTCAGACTGACAGCCCAAACATGGACAAAACAGCAGTCTCTGGATGCTAAAATGAGCTATTCCACAATTATTTGCAACCCCATCATAGCTTTAGTTTGAAGTAACTTACAGATTTATTCCCACACTTAATCTTCATCTTGTGAGGTGAAGTCATACTGTATTATCAGATCTCTTGCTGGCGTGCTGAAATATTTTAACTACCTGTGTGAAGATGTACTCAGGTTCTTTGTGAGGTGTTTTGCCTTCAGCTTTGCTTTAGTTAATCCAGACTGACGACTCCAAACAAGGACAAAGTCTATGGATGCCATAACAAGCTGATTGACACTTGCTTGCAAAATTCAGATAATCCAATTCTCATATCAATTTCAAATCCATGAGGCACGTAAATAAGATCTACACATTAAGAATATTGCTGGCATAATCAATTTCATGTTTAGAGGATACATTCAAAATGAATAAAATTATTTTGAAAAAACTATAAATTGAAAAAGATTTAGACTTGATTTTATTACTCATTGTTCTCATATACTTTGCTAGTTATTGTGTGGGGTGTGTGGTGGTGTGTTGGTAGTGGGATAAAAAGCATCACCAGATCTTTAACAAAAATGAAAAATGCCCCCAAAAATTATAGAGAATTTTTTGGTCTATGTTAGGAAGTGTGAAATGGGTTACGAAGTGCGAAAAGGAAATATGTGCAGTCAATTTCTATAAAATAAAAAAAAACAAGCATTTTGTACCTCTAGAAAAGGATTATAACGTGCTGAGCACATTTCAGTTGGACACACATCATGATGATATATCACCCCAAGTAAAAGTTATGGTTTCAAGTTCCACAGTCCCAGAAGAACTGAGTTCAATTTAAAACTAATTTTTATTTTTATTTGACTTCATTTTTTTATAAGAATAAATTTATTACTTTTGTGTTGTTGCATGGAATAACTTAACATGTTATAACATGGGGTGACACTTTTGTTTCTTAAAATGGCATGGACAACTTTAAACCTTTATGTACAGTAAAACCTCTCTAAAGCAACCATTTTTTATAAAAACTTGAGAGACTACTCAAAATCAAATTGGTAATGAATGGGTTCTAAAGGGGAATAGTCTGATTAACAATGTAAACTTATAATGCACCATTTTGTGGTTGGATAAATAATTTGATTTTTTAATGGAAGAAAATAAGTTTGAAAAAGAAGGCTATTTAGAGTAGTTGCTTAATGGCGGGCAAACTAACAATAAATTAATGGGAAAAAATTATGTTCAGAAAAATATTGGTTATTTGGAAAGGTGGTTGGTCAGAGAGGGTTCAAGGAATATTTTAAATAAAATAATGCATACATATAAAATCAACTCTCAAATATGTGTAGCTCAGGACCAAGCATTATGCAGAATTTGGTTCGCTGATTGGCTTGCAAATTTTTTATACCATATTGCAAGATTCTCATCATTATTTTCTAAGAAATATGCTGATAGACTGATATAATATACATCAATAAGTAAGCATAAAAACACAAAACTTGTCATATTTTTACAGCAAAGCATAGCATCCTATAGGAACTATAATAAAAGATTTAACTCAAACTATGATTTTTTGAATAAAACCTTTAAAAATTAAATAAAAACTGTGTGTGTGTGTGATTTCTTCTATTTAACATTTATCTTAAATTTCTACTTAACATCTAACTGTTAACTTCATTATTTTCATTTCCAGATTTACACAGATATTGAACAGTATCAGGGTTGGCAGAGTTTAGAGAATTCACTGTGTGTATGTGTGTTATATATATATATATATATTTATATATGTATAAAAACAATAATAATTCGAAGCAACGCCCTTTTAAGTACAATTAGACATTTATGGGCAAAACAGCAACAATACTTCGACGATTATAAACTTAATTTTAGTCAATGGTTGATAAATTAAATGAGCTATTTAAAGACAAAAAATGATTGTAGTCATTGTAAGTTCATAGAAGAATAAATTACTGATGCATTTTTTTAATTCTATTGCTTGAAAGTTATTGTTTTCATTCAGGCTCTAATTATCCAGATATATCAAGAAAACTACAAAAAGGTCATAAAATCATGCAAAAGTATTTTTCTACAGGCCCCCTGTCATAGATAAAAGACATATTTAATGGTTTCATTTCTGATTTAGATCTATCAAAAGTTTTGAATAACAAAGTTTTAGGACACATCAATGATATTATGAACAAAAGTGAAAAATTCACATAAGCTTTCTGAACTTAACAAAATATCTTTAAAGCAAAAACACACAACAAATCTGTACCCAGGAGGTAAACTGTGGTAACTAGTAAACATTATTTCCTTAAGGATCTATGTAGAAACATTGTTTTAACATGATATTTGAATCAAGATCGCCAAAAATGTAACGTTTGTTAGACATGAAAGTCTAACTCTGGCATACAGAAACATAAAATCCAACAAAACTATCAATTAAAATTCATTTCAGTGATTCAATAAAATAAAATTTTCAAATAAGTATGATGTTGATTAAATATTTCATTATTAAAACTTTCTATATTTTAAAACTATACATGTTATTTACTTAAAACATCCTAGCAAAACCTTTGCAATTGTACAACAGGTGCTAAAAGCTTGTTATGTACAATTAAATTAATTTTCTTAAAAAATATATGCAATGCAAACATCACAATAATCTATATACAATGAAAATGAGCTTTGTACATTAAAATTTGAATTTTGTAAAAAAATGACTTGCAACTGAGTAAAACACTTGAATGAACTTAATCTGGAGGTAAGAAGCTTGATAAATGATACTTTCTACGAATATGAGGCCTGACATCTTCATTCTAAAAAAAAATAAGTAAATTTGAAATTGTAAAGCATGAAACTCTTTCAGAAAAATAATAACAAGAAACAAAAGTAATGCAATTCCACAGCATGAATGCAACAAATATTCAACTTATTCAGCTTTGGCGGAATACCTAGTTTACTATTCGGCCTTTGCTGAATCCTGTGCAAAAAGAAAGAAAGGTATTTTCTTGCATCGGAAGTTTTATATATTTTTTTATTTAGTCTCATGAATAATGAGCATTATTAACAAATTTTGTAAAACTTTAGTGCCATTATTTAGTGAATGGGAAGCAAAAATTTGACTATCAATTAAAACATAAAATAAATCCATATGAATTATTAAACAAATCAGAAGAGCTAAATATTTTTTCTGGTTCATTAGGTAGGTTAATACTAATTTTATCTTATGAAAATAATTTTAATACATAAGAATTAAGTAGATAAAATACGAGCATAAATCAAACATTAGCTTTTTTCTCTCTTAGAATAAAATATGAATGTTATGTTTTTTTACAACCTTTTCTTTTTTTTGCTTAGTAAATGTGACAAATTAAAACACAAAACTATTCATGAATATTTTGATTTCCTACATAAGTTTCAAAAATATTTTTCGTAAAGTTTACAATTGCATTGATCATAAATCACTCCTTTTCCATAAAAAATAACAGGGTTCATTAAATAAATGTTCATTACATTTGGTACATGTTGTAAACCTGGTTATGAAAGGTACTTTGTCCATTGGGATTGGTAAAAGAATTATGTTTTATTTCTATTTAAGGTTCTAAGAAATAAGTCAATTTTTCGTATATTAATTTTGAGTTGAGGTTTCTGCTGATTCTTTATTTTGTGGTTGCCTTACAATTTTGTTAAAATTTTCTATGAAGAATTTTGTGTTCAAAAGAGTGGCAGTTATGCTAGAAATAGTTTGTTTAGAACCTTCTGCCAGTTTCACAGTTATTTTAACATTATTTATTTTTGTTTTATTGCTGGGTCTTATGCTTGAATTTCGTTGAAGAATAATCTGAATTGGGTTTAAAAGTTGTTGCAGTGCAATTTCTTGTTCATAGTCCTGAATTGATTTTAAAAAAATGCTTCTCACAATTTTTTTTAGGATTACTTTTCATGATAACATTAACTAATTCTAAGGATATATCAAAACATCCCATTTGCTCTATTGGAATAACTTCAGAAATTATTTTTTATAAAGAAATTTCAGTTATTGCTACTAACTTTAGTAAATGCATATACAATAGATTTAAATGGTGCAATTTCAAGCAAGAATATTTCCATTTAGCTTTATATTTTTCAATATTTTAAGATATATTTGCAAATGTATCTTGAAACTTATTCAACTGCATTATTATTTTATCATTCTGAGTGTTACAATCATTTATTGGCACTTAGTGACTTGTTTAGTTACTAAAATTACTGAACACTAAAAACTAAAGTTGAAGTTTTGGTTATGTTTACTCATGCTTTAATTGGACATTGGATTAAAGCTGATATTATTTTTTAATGACTTAATACCTTTATTTAGCAGACTATTTTACATTTTAATTGAATTAAATAATTTCTTTTGTTAGCAGATTATTTTAATGTAACATTTGATGTTATTGGATGTAACTGATTACATTCAAGAAATCTTCTGATTTCTTCAGATTTTTTTCATAAGAGGTGCATACCTGTCTAATTAATTTTAACTGTAGAAATATTTGCTCATATTCAGCGGCGAAATTACCAAAACGAAGAATATATTTTCTTGCCAAGAGTTCTTAAACGTACCATATTACCCCGCATTAGCCGGCATGCCGGAAAAAGTGAGGTTGACCAGCATGCCGGGAAATTAGAATTTTCCAGCATGCCATATAGTTCAAGGTTCATTTTGCAACAAAACAAAAATAAATTTCTCTCCTCAGTTTCAACCACGAAGCAAACCACTATAAGCGAAAATAATAGTAAACGACTTTCTCAAAAACAAACCAATGAATTTCAGATCTCCGACATGAAACAAATCATGATGGTTTGATGATGCTTGATCTTGCTATTATTTACTAACATTCTTACAATGTTAAATCGTTAACATGTATTAATAAAATGATCTATACGACCGTGTTACAAAAGTGATATCTGCACTGAGCGGCAAATGCAGAAATCACTTCTTAATGTTTTATTCCTCTATAGATGGTGCTTTTCTCAAAAATTTTCTTTTAATATTTCCCGTACACAAATGACCATAAAACAATGTATTTAGATAAGATATGTTGCAACAAACTATACCTGGTGACAATAATTCAATTTCATAAAAAGTGCAGATAAGATTTTTGTGTTTGGCACACCACTTATATTATTTTAAAAGCTTTCAGTGTTCTTGGGATAGTATTAAATTATTTTTTTCCAACCTTGGTTTCTCCGGTACCGTAAAATGGGGTGAATCGGAACACTTTTCAGCTTTGATTGTAAAAAAAGCAGTTAAAAGATTTTTTTTTAATTTGATTTTCTGGGTAAAAACTTCGGTCTTGCTTTACTTTTGATATTCCAAGTAAAGACAAAACATTTTGAACAGTTATTATTAAAATATATAGGAAATTATGGGTGTTCCGAATCACCCCGCTGATAGGGGTCAATCGGAACACATGTTAAATTTTTTATTTTTTTCCATTTAACCTGTAATAGGTCTCACAAACATGAGTAATATTGATGGGGGAGAATAAGAACAGATAATTACTGTCAAATAAAAATATAATTTCAATACCAGTAAACGTTTATAATTTGTCAAAATTCAAAATAATTTTGAACTTAAGAAAAATGAAAAGTAATTTTAAGAAATGCTTTTGAATTGAAATACAAAGATTTAACATCAATAGAAGTCACTCATGTCGTCCACAAATATGTACTTGTCCTTAAAACTAGCAATTGTAACTTGGCTTAAGTTTTTTCATAGCATCTTCTGGGATGAACACTGCCTTTTCTTTAGTTTCTTAAAATCCCTGGGTTTCGGGGATTGTCCTGAAGATTTTTTCGCTTATTCATCACTGTCTGTGTGCTGACCTTTTGCTATATAAAGTCTATATGACTTTCCCCCTCGTATTTTATGTAAAAAGAAGTCTCCTGGAGAAAAAATCTTTTGAAATCTGCAACTTTTTGTCATTCTAAGATCTAGTTGCTCACGAAAAGGGATAAACAGTAATAAATCCTTGTCTTTGTCTTGATTAGAGGAATTGAGGTTAGAATCTTGATTTTTCAAACAGTTTCCTTGAAATAAGTTTGAATTGGAACAACAGAACAAAGTGTTCCGATTCACCCCGCAATATTTTTTCCTATGGCATTTTTCCGAATTCTTCATTTTTATGACACAATTTATAAAAAATGTAAAATGTAATGTGGTATTCTGTTGTTCAGATACATGTATAGTTGAAGCATACCACTCTTAGGTTTAAAATATAAGAAGGTTTGCTCCTTGCATATGAAGTTTTGCAGTCTATAAAAATGTGGTGTTTTCTAGCATTTCACGTGCAGCCCTCTTTAGAAGCCAGTAGCGTTGCAAGATTGACAAAAGTAATTTTTTCCTACTTCCTATGATCTTACCTTTCTAAAAAAAAATTAATGGCGAAAAATACCCAATAGTATATTTATGAAGAATTTCTTTGTACGTTCGGGAAGTTTTGTTCCGATTGACCCCGCTGTTCCTATACACCCCATTTTACGGTATGCCGGAAAGGACCAGGTACAGCTCTTAGAAAATCTGGTGACCCTCGAATTTTGTGGCATGCCGGCTAATACAGGGTAATACCCTATTTCTATTTTCAAGCTTTCATGTTCGCTTTTTCCCCCTATTAGACACATTATTTCATTAAGCTTCTTGAAAGAAATAAAATTAAATGTGGAGAGCTTCAGCAAAATGTGCAAAGGTTAGCAGCTCCCCCTTTTTTGTGTGCTTTTTGAGTAATAACTATGGATCACACCCAAATACTATAATTTGCAAGCAAGTATTTTTGATATAACAATTCAAAAGAGGAATGTTTAAATAATAAAAAGGAAAAAGCCTTACCAAAACGACTAAACTCTCCAGAAAGGGAATTAATTTCATTAGCTCATTATCAGCTTTGTTTGCAAACCAACTCTCGATAGGGATACCATTTTCTAGCTAAAAATATAATATATTAGTATGTTTAAAAATGCAAATTAAGTCTTCACAGAAAAAAAAAAAGAGCAAAATGAAGACATGCCAGTTTTGAAACTAGTTTAGTACACCTTGAAAATAAAGAGTTACTTTCTCTCTTAAAATTTTAATCAAATATTTATAAGACTGGCAACCAAACAAACTAATCAGGAGATCTTTTTTTTCCTTCAAATTAAGAGACTACAACAAAAAAAAAGTATTATATAAGGTGTCAACACAATGAACACACTGGTTAATGACCATTTTTGCAAATGGTATTGGTTTGAATCAAGTCGGATGCAACTGGATTGCAATTTTCAAACGTGTGGGGTAAAATGACAATTGTGCAAGTCCTCTACTATAAAATATGACGCATCAGAAGGGTTGATATCAATTGTAAACACAGTATTATTGGTGTTCAAGATGTAGATTAATATAGCTAAAAAAAACTGACAAATTTTATAGAAGCAGATTGAATGAGATTTTGAAACTAAAAAATAAATGACGCTTATATGTAAAGTGTTAAAAACAGCTAAAACGCAAATTTTATGCATATTCTGCAAAAGTTGGCAAGCATGAAGTACAGTAGAATCCTGAAAACTGAATCTAATATGGTCCGATAAGTGGCGAAGTTTGACAATTCCAGGTTATTGGGTGTGTATTTTTTTTTTTTTCTTGTCCTGGCAGAATTAGGACCCGTTTTATTGATTCGGCCAAATTGTTGATTGATGAGGGCTCAAGATTATACTTTTGTGTTTTGAAGCAACTGAGCATGACATTTTTGAAAGTTAAAATATTTAAACAGTTAATTTTGTATGTAAAAAGTCGATACAGGCTATGAACAACTTTTAGAAGAAACACCAAAATTTAAAAATCAAAGACTTGAAGAAATAAGCGATTAAATGAAAAATATCACATAATCTTGATTCATAATTAAGCTATAGTTACTTGGTATCCAAATGCTTGAGGAGAGTTGTCTATGATGATGGTTTTTGCAAGATCTCTCCCCAAAACAGTCAAATCCTTGATATAGTTTCCAGCAATACAAACACAATGCTCTCTAAATAGCCTATACCTAGTTTAATAAAAGCAAAACTTTATTACTGCCAATTTAGATCATAAAAATAACAATTTAAAATATTTCAAAAATGCTCAAATTAAATATTTTGAATTGAATACAAAAAATATTCTGCAAATAATATAAAATGAATACAATGCTTCAATATAAAACTGCACTTTTTACAAAATCCGGAATAAGCAATTATTGTTAGTTCATTCAATATGAGCTTCAAAGTATTTAAACTAATATTTGCAGGATATGTTTTCAAACCTCAAAAAAGAAAGCTAAGAGGAAGTGCGGGAACAACAGTAAAAAATATGATCTTCTTTTAAGTAGGGAAAATATTTTGAAAAAAAAACAGGTTGATAAATCTATTATAACTTGAAAAATATTTTTGTAGCATTGAAGGTTATAGCAGTAATCGCCTTTGAAGTTTGTAGCATGGTGATAGGTAATAAGTCTATTATGAAATCAGCAACAGGGGAAACTATTATCAACATGAACTAGGACTGACTGTAATATGGCAAAGATGTACCAGAAATAAACTGAAAACTATTAATGCAATGCATGCAAGGCATTTTGCTGAAAGAAAGAGCTGAAAATGCATATGCAGACTTTATAGAATAAAATCAAGGATTTTCACTCAAATATAACTGCTAATACTTACTTGATTAGCTTTCTCTTGGGATCTAATAAATTTAACAATTGTTGGGCATATACTTTCTTTGATGCAGTAAAAATAATTATTTCAAACAGCTTTGAAACTCTTTCTAGAAATTCTGCAATGAAAGGACGTGTTCTAACAAACACCTAAATGAAAAGTGAAAAAGGAAAAAAATCTTATTCGACACAATATAGCATGTAATCATTACTAAAATATAAACATATACCAAAAGAAACTCGTTACTGCATTTAATACACCTTTTGTAAGATGTTCAGTTTTAGTTTCAATCTTTTTATTCTAATATGTATAATGGTTTTTTCCAATAAAAAACTTTTTATTTTTTGCAATGAGCATGAGTTAAGGAAAATTTGCAACAGAAATGTACTTCTCGAACTAGCAAAACTAGCTGCTTCAGAAATCTGACTTAATCAACAAAAAAAAAAAAGAAGTGAATGAAAATAAGTAAAATATTAATCTAACAAAAAGCTAAGCATAAAAAGAAAGTTAACAGGAGGTAAAGTGCAATCCAATTTTTAGCTATCATAATGAAACACAATATCTGCTTCATGTTACAGAGTTTGTGTTTATATCATACAAGTTTCCAAACATATGAGCACAGCATCCAACCTGAAAATGTATACATTGGATTTTCAAATTTACTCCTAAAAATCATACAATTCATTGCAAATTAGCGTGATATTTTAAAAAGGATTAAAACTTCTCAAATTCTATTCCTTAGTTGATGAATACATCAGAAAAAAATCCATTTATTATATTTCCCCATCCCTTCGAAATGAAATACTGATTAATGTTGTTGCTACACGTTAGGATAGTAATTTGGGGTGGGCCTGCTTCACTTTTCCAATTATACAGTAATATGGTGTGAAGTCCAACTTCCAAAGTACACATATGGCATAAGAAACCTGTTAATAGGGTAGGCAACCATTCACCGCACAAGAACACATTCACACAAAGAAAGGACTCAGACAGGAGAGAGGAAGTACATGTATGCCCAAACCGGGGTTAGTACCTGGAACTTCCCATTTTCAAAGTAAAAGAAAGAAAAAAGGTGGGACTCTCCCTTCCAGACAAGTAAAATACCTGGATAATACCCACACCTCCAGACATTAAGCATTTTAAATTCCTTTCAGTGATTAAAGGAAAAAACATCCAAAGGAATGGCTAATAGACCTTTAAGAATTCTAGTTGTAATCCTTTCAGGAGAAAAATGTTTATTCCATTCTGCTTTGGTTAAACTTTCAAGAACTTTGCAGAAAAAAAAACCTGGAGGGGAAATAGTGCACTCTTGAAAAATTGGGTCGTTTTCACACATACGCATTGTAGTGTTTCAGCAGAACCCCTGCAAAAGATGAAATCTTCTTCTGATGCAGTTTTCATATGCAAGTAGAAATATGGGGGAAATGTAGTGGCAACAATGGACAATGCTTTGAATAAATGTTTTGTCTATACATAACCAATTTTGACTAAAACACCAAGGAAAATAGATTTGTACTCCTTTTAGCTGTTCTGATTACAAGCAATGATATTATTTAAATTTTTTCCAGGATCTGAAGCTTCACCAAGGCACTTTTTTGGTAAAATTACCTAAAGACAAATGTGTCTAATAAGATTGAATTACTAGAGTTTTTTTTTTTTTTTTCAGATGTTCTTAGTTTCAGGTGTCCTTAATTTCATCCTACTCTAAGATAATTATGGTAAAACCCCTCCTTATACACGTACTTCAAATGTGGACAGACCCCCCCCCCCTCCCGTCTCATGCCAATAGTTTTTAAATCCCCGGCAGTAAGGTATTAAGCGTAAACTATAAAGCCCATGTTCTGCTGACACCCCTCTATTACGGACAAAAATATATGTCCTGTTAGTGAAAGTACCTAATAAGTCTTAAAAGTAAAAATTAATCATTTTTAAATTAAAAAGGGAGAAGAAACATATATAATCTCCTTAAAAGTTAAATTGCTACAAATGAAACAGTCCTTACGGTGTTGAATCTTCAAAATGCATTTATTTAAAACAAAAACACTTACCTCATATTCAACATCTTGAAATACAACAGGAAAAGTGAATGAAGCATCAGTTAATTTATCCAAACTACAGTGTACTAAAGTTTCATCCTATGAATAAATAAAAACCATAAGTACAGAATCAAACAATTTACTTAATTTCAGACATAAATTTAAAGTACCACAACATAAAAAATACATACCAAATCCAGAACTAATGTAAATTCTGGACTACTCCGAGTTTTTAATGGCAATGCTGGCCCTTGAGCTCTCATCTCCGAAGTAAGTGGTGGCAAATGTTTGATGAAAAAGTAGCTATGAACAAATAGATTATATCTTACATGATTGCTACAGGCTGATGCAGTATGATTAAGAGAATAAAAACAAACTTTTTAACTTCTATAAGGCTCATTTTATGAAAAAAAAAGGCACGTCCTGCAGAAATCTAGAAACATGTGTGATTTTTTAAGGAAAAAAAATGTTTGTTCATTATCTTTTTCACTTATTACCTTTACGATGAAACACACCTGTCATTTGCAAGACATTCATAATATGATTTCCATTGTATATCCCCATTACTGTTTTGAATACTTAGCAAAACTTCAGAAAAATCAAAATAATAATATTAGTATTTAACATAGTTGCAAAAAAGTTATCAACTGAGAAGTCTAACTGAAATCACTTTTAAACAATAATTCAAAAGTGGACACAAAAAATTTAAATTATGATATATTTATCAAGGAAAATAACATAGTAAAGGAAGTGATGATGAAACCTTTTGTTCTATTTCTGGAACAGATTTGAAATAAATAGTAATAATAATAATAATAATAATAATACAGGGTGACCACTCTCCCTACAAAATCAAATTAATTGAGATTTCTAGGTTGTTTAGAGTAAAATTTCTGAAATTCCAGACATAATGCAACCTATCCACAACATTTTAATTTGACTGATTTTAAAACGCAATGGAACCACAGGGCTGCCAACCATATTAGAAGGTTATGCATAGTCAGAAGGAAAAAAAGTGTAGTTTCCAGTGCTTAAGTGTAGTCCTGTGTGGTTCAATATACCGTCCCCCCTTAACCATCCCTTTTAACCGACCATCACCCCTTTTCCATGGAATGGCATATCTAGAAAGTTCTTCATTACAAATGTTGAAAGTACCCATGCCAGTATTATCATTGCATTCTAACAAGGAGAGTAATGCAGTCACTATTTTTTCTTGTGAAACATCAAAATATTTAACAACAATGGAATACAGTTTTTTAGTGTTTTGATCACTGCTACCATCAGTTGCCTTTGAGAAAAAAAAAAGGCTTTCCCTTAAAAATGTATAGTTAGTCGTAGCAAATGTGTAGATTTTGCTTCTTGATGCGTAGTGCGTAGTAAGCTGGATAAATGCATAGTAGTTAGCACTGAAACCACAATAGCACATAAAGTATTTATATATCTACACATGCACATACAAATATATGTTTAATAACCGTACATGTGTATTTTAACCCATTTGCATCATAAGTACATACATACGTATTTTGACTGGTAATTAGCACTAGGATGCATACATGCACTCATTATTTAAGTACATTTTGAGGGGGGGAAATGGTGATAAGAAAAAAAAAAAGTTTCACTTTTCTGCATGATATAATCGGGTTAACCTTTGTGTTTGAAATCAAAATTGTTCACATATGCACTCCCTTGCCTCTACATTATGGCAAAATTTAAATATCATAAAGAATGTCTACGCTCTTTAGATTTATTAAAAGAACATTAAATTCATTTTGCTGAATTAGACAGCTTCACAATTTAACAAAAAAGAATACTAAAAGAAACAAATCGAAGTACTAAATGGGGACTGAAACATGAGCAGAAAAATTTTAAACTTAAAAAATACAGCTATATCACACTTTAATTTTGCTTGCTTCGCATAATTTCCTATTTAATCGAAATACATAAAAATAATATAACCGTTAATTTACTTCAACAAAAGTGTTTTAACAAGATCCCCCCCCCCCTCTCCAACCAAAAAAACCCCATTAGGACTGAATTGGGAAAACCCAAAATGCTCCAAAGAAATTCGGCAAGACATGTGTTTCTATGCTGGCATGCTTCCAAAACATAAGTTTATGGCAGAAATTTGGTAGGATGAAGAATCATTTTATGTCAACGATTTAGCAATTTTAGAAAATAATAAAAGGCTGAGAATGGTTCAGATTTCCATTCCAGACACTGACAAATCAATTTATCGTGATGTACCAAGAGACCCTACATCCCTCCAAACTTTTGTCGAGAGTCATTTTCTTCTACTCATACCTTATCTCATAGAGATTAGAAGAACAGGAACATTAATTACAAAAAGATTCATCCGACCAAATATCAATAAATATTATAAGTTATGGTGTAAGGAATGCATGGAATGGGAACAATCTAAGATTCTAAGATATAGCGAGTAAGCTTCATTGAGGCGGAAAAATAAGGAAATGGTTCCAAAAATATAAGAAAAAGCAGAACTTTTTCAGATTTATTAGAAATACAGGATGGCACTAAGGCCTGAAAATGTTGGAACAAGGAAGAAAACTTTGAAAAACAAATATAAAAAGCCGAGAAAATCTCATAACAGTAAATAACTAAAATCATAATTGCAAACCCGAATTGTTACCAAACTTCTAGATAAAAAAATAAAATCTACACCAGTACTAATGAAGGGTTCCCCCCCCCTGGGGGAGGGGGGCTGCACATTTTTTATTGTAAAGGTTTATTTCATTTTCTTTTTCTTATTTTCATAGCATTTACTTTCAAGAAAAACTCTGTAAAACAGTACTAATTTTTGCTGGAAGTATGGGCTTGACTGTCGCAAATTTACAATCTTTTCTCTGAAACTAAAATGATCGAACTTTTACGTGAATACATTTAACATTAGAAGATAAAAAAACTACCCGAGGGTTGCACACAGAGAGCCCATTAGTGGGAAATCACGTGACTATGTTCGGAGAAAAAGCCGATACGTCGCCAGTCGTTATTGTCAGATTCAATCGCAAATTTCTCCGAGTTTCCCAGGTTTTTCAGTAGTATTTCAAAATTCTCTGAAAATTCCTAGTTTCCAGAGTGAGTGTGGCCACCCTGTAATAATAATATTATTTCATTTAAAATTGGTTGGGAAGAAACACTCATACAGTGTCACCATCAAATGCAGTAGCTTGGATCAGCATTTGTCTTTTTTGTGAAAATCATGTTAAGATTTAATTTAATTTCGATTGCTAAGTTAAATGGGTCTGAGCAATAGAGAATTATGAGTTGTCGAACTATAATGCCACTCTTTAAAAAAACATTTGAAATTTCCCACAGATATGTTTTGAGTAGTAACAGTACACTCATGTAAGGTTATTATGAAAAAGATTTTCTTTTAACTTAAGTATTATTTACTGTGACAAAAAAAAAAGAAAAAAAAGTGGTATGGGAAAAGCTCAATTACATCTGTAGCAGTTGAAAGGAGGTTCTTATCTTTAGAAATGGTATTAAATGACAAGAAGTAATAAGTAACCTAAAATGAATAATGGTTTTAATTATATTATAGCCTTAATAACAATCTAAAACAACAAAGATCAACCATTTTTTAAATTTAGATATTACAATTTTTCTTAATATAAGTAAAAAAACTAGCTTCAACAATGATGTAAATGTGGTAAGAAGCATAGAATGGAGGTTTCTTTAAAGAAGAGATAGTTTACTTTTTGAAATGCAACAAACATTTGATGAAAATATTAAACCATATTTACAGCTTTTTTAAAAATACGAGCATTTTAGCATTTGGTGATATAAAATATTCAAAAAAAATTTTCGTCAGCAGCCAAAATGAATTACTTATTTATTTTTTTAATAATAGTATGAATTTTTTTTTAAATGAGTTATGAAAAAAAGTTGATGAAGTATAAAGCAAATTTTGGTGGAACCACGAAAAAAAAAATAAATAAATAAAAAAAAATAATAATAATAATAAAAAGGGTTTTCAACAAAAAAAAAAATGTTGGTCTAACAGCCAAAATGTGGTGTTTTTTAATTTACTGCAATAGTGGTTACATTTTTTTTTTTTTTTTTTAAACGCTCAAAGTTTTTTTAATGAACAAAGTAAATTATTTCAGCAAATGTAGAATTTGTGCTCCCACAACAAATGAAACAAATTATTCCACTACATTAACAGTTATTTAATTACTTTTCACTTTTAAATGAAAATTTCTGAGTTAAAGTCGCTTGATTAGTTTGTAAATCACAAGAAAAAACTTTTTGTTATGGAAATTGGCTAGGAACAAGTCACAATTGAACAAAATTAACTACAGTATGTAAACAAATGGTTTGCAAAATCAATTTCACTGTACATAGACTGTGAAACAATGGCCACAAACAAATTCAAATGTTGCTTTAGGAATTCTTACGGATCAAATGTAGTTTCCCAGTCTTCAGAAACTTCAGTTTCTTCAGATGATGAATAATTGGCATCACACAACAAAGGAGTAGATATGGCATTGCAAATTAACTGCTCTTTAGCTGTAGAATCTTCTTTGTCACCATTAATAGGCTTTTCTAAAATTATATATATATATATAAGATATGTATACATACACACACAAATATACAATTAACTTTTGATTATCACCCGACTTTTACACTTCAAAAAAAGAAAGAAAATCGGCGATTAATAGTTAAATGCACCCATTTTAACTTAACAAGTGGAAAATCTGTTTTTTGACATTCCTATTCAAATTTTCTCCTCCTTACTGATAACATTAAACCTTCCAAGGTCACCGAAACCTGACCAAAATCTTTATTTTAGATCTACACTTCTAGCAACTTCAGATTTCTCTACTTACTGATTTTGAAATTACACTCATAGTTAATGCCTAATTTTTAAATCTACACTACTTATGCACATAAATGAGTGAACAGATCAGTTTTGTTAGAAGTTCCCCTAAACGCAATGGTGCACACAAGGGGGGTGTCTAAGGGGTCCAGAGCTCTTGGTCACCCCCCGCAACACCCTCAATATTTTATCCATTGTCTATAATTCTATTTATAGACTAGTAGTCATCTCACTGCTCCAAATAGCAATTCCACAGGAAAACTAAGAAAAAAAAAACTTTCAATACAGGAATCTTATAAGTGAACGCCGGTTAATTGAATCAGCCGCTTTAACAAAATGAATCGCTAAAAACAAAACAATATCCAGCTCTATTGAATTAGCTGCTTTATTGAGTCTCCCCCTTTTTTCGAATCAGAACTTTAACAAAACTTGATTCATATAAGTGGCAGCCACTGTAATTGCATATGAATATGTAACGTGGATATTTTTTCGGATTGATTTTTAGTTTTTAAATATGAATTTTAAAAAAAAAATTGCATCGCAAAAATGAGCAATCGAAATCATAAAAGAAAACAAGTCACATTAATGTCATTTGTGAAAAACATAAATGAAGATGAAAAATAGAATACTCTGGAAATGAAAGACTGCAAATTTTCGAATCGCCTTTTTTTTTATTTTTCAATCACGAAAAGAGTAAATAAATTATTGTACTTTCTGGTAATTTAATTAAATATTTGTCATATATAATTTATTTAGTTAATTAATGCGAATAAATTTATCCAATATATATTTTTTAAAAAAATTCTTTTTTTTCTTTTTTTCTGTCAATCGATAAAATTAAAAGAATATATTTAACTGCATTTTGGGATATTTTTGGAAAAGTCAACTTTCAACTCTAGACCTTTGAAAAATCCTTTGAGCTCCACTGCCTCCCCTAGATAGTTTTGTATGGAGCAGTTCCATATGCTTGAGTTAATCTGTTAGCACGATTTGCTTGGGTACACGTGCAATATTTGCAATTATGAACAATCCTTATTTAGCTTTTACACACACGGTTATCTTGTAAGCTATAGTTTAAATGTAAGTGAGTGTTATGAATTTTTAAAGTTATTGCATGCACTATTGCATTGTTTTTACCTATTTTTCAGATTATCCGTAAAATTTGCTTATCTAGATACCCTGCTACCCTATTCCATAGATAATAGGGAATTTACTGTACATGTATAATATTCATACAACAGAGGAAACAAAAAAAAACAGCATTTGAAGATAATTAATGGTACATGTCTGCTTTAAATAATTTCTAGTATCTCTTTGAACTACCAGGTGTGTAAGTATGAAACCGGAATTTCCCATGGGTGGCGCTAGATATCGTTGTAGTTACCGACTCATCACGTCAGCGGTGTCTTGTTGTTGTATTGATATCAGACAAAGATTTCCAACTAAGAATAACACGAGTTTCATTCAGTAGCATTAGTTTATTAGAGATAAACATGTCGAGTTTTGTGCCAACAAATTACGATTTGCCGACATCACTAGTTTTCTGTTTTCATCTGAAGAAAACCACAGCCAAATCGCATTGAATGCTTGTGAAGGCGTATGGTGAGCATGCTCTCGGTAAAACAGTGTTTCGAGTGGTTCAAACGGTTCAGAAGTGGCGATTTTGACGTGAGGAACGAAGAACGTGGAAGACCACCGAAAAAGTTTGAAGACGCTGACCTGCAAGCCTTGTTGGACGAAGACCTGGGGAAACTGTCAATACTGAACGCTACCGACAACAAATAAACAATTTGAATAGAGCTTTGAGTGCAAAACGACCAGAATACCAACAAAGACAATACAAGGTGATTTTGCTGCATGACGACGCACCAGCACACAAAGCAAAACGGGTCCAGGAAACGATAGAGTCGCTCCGTTGGGAGATTCTTTTGCATGCGGCTTACTCACCGGACCTTGCCCCATCCGATTATTACTTGTTTGCATCGATAGGACACGCAATTGCTGAGCAGCGCTTGACTTCTTATGAAGCTGTGCGAAAATGGCTTGATGACTGGTTTGCCTCAAAAGATCAACAGTTCTTTTGGCGCGGAATCCACAAATTGCCAGAAAGATGGCAAAAATGTATAGATAGCGACGGACAATACTTTGAATACGGTACCTTGTATCATATCATTACAATAAACGTGTTTTTTTTTGTAGAAAAATTCCGGTTTCATACTTACACACCTGGTAACTGCATTTGTCGTTTAAAGTAATTAAACATATACCGTATTTTCCTGTATATAATCCGCAGCGGCGTATTATCCGCAGCGCCCTTTTTTCTCACCCCAAAAAAAAAGCGTCGTATAATCCGCTGCACCGTATAGTCCGCACCTTTTTTTTTAAAATAATGTTTCGCTTGATTAACGCGCATTTCTTATCAGCCGAGATATCGAAGGTGTGTCACATACGTCATCGATGGGTCCCGCAGTAGACGACGTTTCATTGGCGCCTTTTGGTTCGCTCCCGGCGGCTTGCGACAGCAAGGGAACCTAAAACGCAGCTGGCTGCCTTCTTGGCGTTCGTAATTAGATTCGCCATGTCTAAACATAGTTATAGCTTTTTTTCTTATTTGCATTACGAAAGGATTAAACTTTTAAGATTTTAAAGCGATCTATAATAGAATACTAAAATGATTCAAAGTTCTTTGACCATGACGTCACGGAGAACGGATGAGAAACCTGTTTGTGGGCTGACGCTTTCGATTCAAATGAATGTATTTCTCAGCGCTACGAAGCGACGCTCCTAAAAGTGAAATTAATTTTACAACTTAAAGAAGATTATGGTTAAAGAAACAAGCTTAAAAATGCGTGAATGTCACAAACTAATCTGATTTCTGTAGCGGAGGGTTTAATTACACCCGAAATTCGGACACCGCGCTAAGAACTATTTCTTTCGCTTCTTGGTTTATTTCGTCATTTTCAGCGGAGCGAGTGACGTATTATTTGCGCCTCTCTGTAATTGGACAATAACGCAATGAGAGTCGCCTGCTTAGCTCGGCGCTAAGAGCAGAGGGAGGGGATGACATGCAAGGAGCAGGGTGTTGACCGGGAGGATTGAGCGTTGAGCTAGCTTTTCACAGAGACGGAATGCTTTCAGCGCCATCTGTTTATTATTTGATAAAATAAAACGTACTTTCAAAACTTCAATTAAAACTTTTCAGCTGAAATTTTTTTTATTAGATTATCCGCAGCAGCGTATAATACGCACCTCAAAATTTTGAACTTTTTTAACACATAATCCGCGGATTATATACAGGAAAATACGGTAAATTTAAAAATTTATTTAATTTCTAGCAGAAAGTAAAAAAGAAAGGCTTTTGTTTCAGGAGAGATATTTTTAGTTTCAAAACATGTTGTTTGGGTTTTAACAGTTCAATAAATGAACAAGTAGAAAAAAGTTGTAATTAAATCGAGCTCTAAGAAGAATCAGTTCTCTTGTAAATCGTGACTAAAATAGCTAATTTGCAGATTTTATCAATTAGAAAAAAAATGACTAAACATAAAGTGACAACATTCAATAGAAATTTTTTTGTGATTATTTTAAAGCTACTTCACAGCATTTAACTCTTTAAAATTAGTGATTAGGCATGTTACTCAAAGTTTTTTTCGAACACACCAGCAATACTAGAACTTTCTGAAAGGAAAATATTTATATTTACTGTCATAACATTACAAAAATAACTTTTAAAACCATTGAGTCCTCATTAATTATAATAGAATCTTCTTGTTTACATGAAATATTCAAACCTCATCAAAGCAAGCTTAACGTGAACGTCAAAACTTTTTGTGTTTAACTGATTTCAACATTCATTGGATTTTAATTAACCAGACAAAATTTTTACTTCTAACGCTAAGAAAGTATAAGATCCAAAGTACATTTATGCAGAAATACTGGTATGTAAAAGCATTTGTACTTATATTTTAAGTATGAAACATATATTAAGAATAATAATTCCCTTATACCTTACTTTCCTATACTTATTTATAACTATACTTATTTATTGACCTTAAAAAAATTATTTTACATTTTTAGCAGGATTTTGCCTAAATTATATCTTTGAATTAGGGGTCATCCAAAAATAATGTTAAGCTGCAACTGAGGAGGGGTTTATTGGATTAAATAGTTTAAGACAAAGGTGTGGCACCACATTTCTTTTATTACAATATGTTTATTAAAAATAACATGACATGTGACAAGGGTAGAGGAGGGAATATGGTTAAATATGACATTTTGTGACAAAGGGGGAGGTCAAAAATGATTTTAAAACTGGTATTCACTGACAGCTCCTTAAGCGATAGATTTAGTAAGAATTTGTAGCCTTATTTTACAAAAAAACGACATTTATTTTAATGTTAAGGGAGTATACATAAACAGGGTTTGACTGTAAAGTGTTTCTGTTTGCAACAAATTTCAATGTATAGCAAGTTTTGTTCATTCTAATAGAAACTTCATCGATCTCAACTTCATACACAATCTGTAATTCGAATCCTCACAGATCAATCTTTTCTTTTTAAATAAGACTAAAAATTAGTATAATTAATGAAGGATTAGTATCCCAAAAACGTAAGTATTTTATAAAATTGAAAATTGACTTACTAGGAGTAACTTACAACATACTTGCTCAATGTTGGCATGTTCCCAAAAATATAAGCTTAGATAGAATAGGTAGGTCTGCTATTATCATTCATATGCTACAGATGAAAGCTTGGCGTATTAGCAGCAGTTGCAATTGTTTGTCAAGTGAATTTCACATTAAAATGACTAACGAGTTTTGGGAAAATAACAAATTTTTTAAGAACGATTAGCAATATGAAAAATAAGAACTGAGAAGTAATTCCACAACTCAGAAGTTTTTCTTTCCTACTTATGCAAGTTTAGTTTTAAAAAGCATTATGCATGGTAACATTCATACTTACAAAATACAGTGAACTCTCACTTATACACCGCCTCATTTATGCGCCTTTTTCACTTATACGACAATTTTGAATTGTCCCAGCACATTTCATAGCAAAATAATGATAGTATCAATGGTTTATGCGTCGCTCTAAAGATAAATATTTCACTTATGCGCCGAATTTTCCGTAAAATGTAACAAAAAATATTTTTTTATTTCAAAAATAAGCATTTTTCTTCACTTTCCCCTTTAATTCTTCGTCTATTGCTCACGGAAGGCATTTTTTCCACATGAACTAGAGTTTGGAGAGGTACAATTACCTATTATGGATTGTTTTAAAAGAAGCAATTTGTAATTAGGGATACAACAATTTTTTTTCTCTTTATCATTGTAGTTTCGTTCCAGTAATTGCCAAACCGTAGTAATATATCCCTTGCCTATAGAAGCATTCTTATTCATTCTCTCATTAGAACCTTGCGTTTTAGTCCTTTAAATAGGCTTGTTCACTTATATGTCTCTCTCACTTATGCGCCTTTTTCTGTTAGTCCCTTGGGCCAAGTGAGAATTCACTGTAGATTAAATGAACACAAAAGTGATTAAAAAAACCTACACATACCTGTTATTGCAGATATATTTTCATAGATAAAATTCACATCTTTTTCTTTATCTTCAAAATTAAACATGGGAATTTCTTCTTCCGTGACATTATCTGGAAGAAAGAAAATACGAATTGCTATGCATATTTATTAATTAACCGCCTCCTCCATACTGTAAGTCATAAGCGTAGCGTCGGGGGGGGGGGCACAGGGGGGCACGTGCCCCCCCAACTTGTCAGGCACTTTTTCTTTAGAACCTGAAATTTTATGAAATCAGGAGGAAATTAATCGTTAGAATATCATTTGCAGTTATTTTCCTTCATTTTATCTTTGAATTATTAACCACATGTATGTGAGGTGAAGGTTAGGAATTCCGGCTTCAAATTTTGGCACCAAATTTTTCCCGAAATTGGGGGACGAAAATCATCAGAAAGATTATTTCCTTTTATGAGCCAAAATTATTGTCTGAAAGATATTTTTTTGCCTAAAACAGTCCTTAGGATTGCTAGTATTGTTTAATGCAAGACCTCTGAGGATGTTATGCCCCCTCTCCTGTCCAATTCCTAGGGGTCACATTTTATTGTGACCTTCTCCAAGTGTGTGGCAATACTAAAATAATAATATAGAGAATTATAATAAAAGCATACTATTTTGTTTACTTCTTTAAAAGGCATATTTTTTTAGTTTACTAACTACGCTAAAAATAAATTTTAATTTGAAAATATTATTTTCACGAAATCTTCCTGATTGAAAGAGGGAGAGGGAAAGTCACTGCCATGTAATGCAATGAAAAAAAAATTATTTATTCAACTGTGAGATTTCTGTATAGAATTTAATTCTCTTTCTTCACCAATCAAAAATTTAAATTTTTTAAATATTCCTTTCAAGCATTTGTCATTCATAATCATATCAGAAAGAAATTAAGTGCTAAATGCATGCAAGTAACAACAAGTTACAGTCTTACAGTGCATAATGCAACAAAATACGTCATTTATTCTTGTCTAAAAACTACTTTGCATTACGTAATTTGTGTAGAAGTAGATAATCTGAATGCATAAGTCTTGTCTCAAATTGATTTATAAACTTCTTACTTAAATGCTATGGCAAGTAAGAATATTTAGGCTTATATTTATAATCGTTTTCGGTACAGGTTTTTTTTTTTTTTTCTTTTTTCAAAACTCATTTTTTAATCTTTTCAAGTTGTGTCCTTGTAATATGACAATTTTCCTGGCTGATAATTTGCAAAAATTTAATAAATATAATTATTTTAACTAATATATTGCTGTATTATTTTTTAAAAAGCAACAATTTAAATTTATATAATTGTTTATTATTATTTTGCTTTAATTGTGTTTTCTATAATTTTAATGAGTGCGTTTCGTATGACTTTTTTTTCCTCTGTCTCTCTCTCTTTTTTTTTTTTTGGAGTAAGTGATCTATTTCTTCATTTCTTCCCATATTGGATATCGAACTTGGTCACTAGGGTCAAAGGCAGTGTTCCTAACTGCTAAATCACATGGGATTGTTAGTTTTACTCTTAAAATAACTTTATGAAATGCCTCATTTCAGAAATTTTTCATGCATAGTATTTTTCTCCCCCTTCCCTCCTCTCTCATGCTTCGATTACTAATCGATTATCGTCAACGATTTGTCAAAACGCAAACCGATCTTATTTAGATCGAATGGTTAATTATTAAAGGGTGTTTGTTTGCCTCTTTTTTTCTCATATTTTTGCCATCTCAATTACTTCATATAAGGCCTCAAAATGCTGAATTTTGTATCTATTTTTCAAAATTTCTCCCGGGGGAGAATCCCCCGGACCCCCGTGATATTGGGAATATTCTACTCTACACTCTAGAGATGAGCCGGGCTCGGCCCGAGCCCGAACCCGAGACGGACTCGGGCCCTTTAACTTCAAGCAGCTTTCGGGCTCGGGCTCGATCTCATATTAAGAGTCAGTTTTTATACAAATACAACGTTCACGGAATAAAATATTGGGGAACTTAAAGAGCGTGAGAACCGTTTTTCTTAATGGCAGCAGCACCCACTTATATTTGCGATTGCTATTACGATTTACCATATGGCAGTGCATACCAAGTGAAAATTAAAAATATATATTGATATTTATACACTCGGGCTCGGGCCGGGTCGGGCTCAAAACAAAACAATATCACTCGGGCTCGGGCGGGCTCGGATTAAAAATTCTCGGGCTCGGGTGGGCTCGGGCCTTCAAAAGTGAGCCCGAACTCATCTCTACTACACTCCACTTAAAAAAAGGGTAATTGTATCATTCTTCTGATACCCATTCCGCTACTAGGTCAATTCGAAAAAGAAAAAGACAGCAAGGGCATCAAAAAGAGAGAAAATTCATATGGGGGGGGGGGGGTCAACGAAAAAGACATACAAAGTAAACAAATGGTTGGTTTTGCTACCCCAATTTTCCTAAAAACAAAAGGGTCTTGATGGGGGGACGTAACGTGGCTACGGGCCCCGTTGAATCTAAATCCTCCCTGGTAGTAACTGGTTACTGAGGAAAAAAAAAGTTGGATTAATGGTGTGTGCAATTCATTGGAAAAGTAAGAAATTTTCCTCCAACGAAAAATCTAAGGGGAGGGAGCAAAAGGCTCCGCCTACACTCCAAAAATTCGAGACCTGTGCCCCCTCAAAACTTTTGATCATGATACGCCAATGCTGTAAGTCAGTGGTTCCCAAAGTCTAGACCTCCGCGGACCCCTTCCTGAATATCGACTAATTTTACGGTTCCTCCTCCCTTTTTCCGCACGTAGAAAAATGTTTGCTTGTTTGTTTCATGTACACAAAATTAATAAATGAGTGGTGCGTTTACTTATCAAACATTTGACCCAAATAGAATGAAAAATACTAAAATTACATTGCTGTGTGAGCAAATAAGAGATTGTTGATATATTACACTACACTTGCAAGTTCAAACATGGGCTTTTGGTTCTATATAGCCAACTATTTTAACTGGATGCATGAAATTAAGTAGTAAATGTTAAATTTAACTTGTGATGCCCATTCTTTTTGTTCTGCATGCAATATTTTGCTATTTCAAAAAATACTGAATTCAGTAAAAACTGAAAAATTACGTCTGCTTATCTTTATTTCACACATAAACTTTTAAAAGATAAGAGAATGTAATACTCTTTTTTAAGGGCGTTTCCCCGGAAACTCATAATTGGCTGTCCGGGGCGAGTATTTAAAAAATTATGAAGTGTAGTAAAGTAATTATCTCTCTTAATTCAAGTAAAGCATTAATACTTTGAAGCCCAATTATATTTGGAAGGATAACAGCTTTTTTTTTTCTTTCTAGAAATTATCCAAGTGCTAAAAACAGTCCCCTGGCTGTCCTAATTGTATAGTCTAACACTTAAAAGGTAAAATTTCAAAAAACCTATTAACACTACATAAATTTAGCAATTAATATCTAAATATAGAATAATGAAACTAGATTTTTTTTTATTAAATAATATCTAATTACGAATTTCTAAAACGTAATATTATCATATAAGTTCTGTTCTGATTTTTTCAAACAGTCACCTGCCACAAATTCAAAGCTGCAAAAAAAATAAAAATAAAAAAAACTATTACGCTTGGAAATGCTTTTTGGTATGAAGTTTAATGTAATCAGTGTGAATTTGCCAAAATTGCTGAGAACGGTGTTAAAATGCCACTTTGTTTAGTTTCAGAGCCACATCTGTGATGAAGGTATGCATCTTGGTCATTGCGAAAACAGTCCTCTTGCAACTGATTTTATTAATGTTGATTAGTTTATTAATTAATCATTATTTATTATGTCCATGATTTGTGCCTACATGCATGTGTAGTTTTGTAACTAATTATGTTCCAATAATTTGACGAAGTGAAAATACATAGTACCCCGCCTAGTAATACTAGGCAAGGGACTTGCCCCCTGTCATGATTTATCAGAAATACACAAACTTCAATTGATCTTCTTTTGAACCAAAGTAATTAGATTCATTTCCTGAGCAAAAGTATTATAATTATAAGAACATTTCAAAAAACATGCCCGAACATATTCTGTATGGACAATGACGAGTTTACAGAAAATCGCCCTTAAATCAAAATGAAGCGAAATATTGCCTGTTATGGGCGATGTTCATCCTCAGGTCCGTTGCTTAAGTCAGGAGATCAGAAAGTTCTATTCCATATTGGATTTTAGAAATACAATGTCAAACATAATGCACCTCCCATACCAAAATAATATACCATACAAAATATACTTTTAGGATGGGAATATGTGTTAAAATCGAGGGTTAAAGGGCATTTGCTGTGCCTTGCTTGTTCGTTAATAAAAACTTTTTAGTCTTTATAAATGTGCTTTTGTTTTGAATTAAAATATTGTTACTCGTCCTTCAATTTCAATTATTTTTTACGTATTAGTAGGATAGCACCATCAATTTGTGACCTGTTGAGCATATTACTCAAAAAAGAAAGAAAAAGGGAAAATCTGTCAAAAAGTTAAAAATAAAAGATTTTTATAACTTCCACTTGTGTATTAAACAGGAAGGAACAAGATTGGTACAAAAGTAAAAAAAAGGTTAAACATTTTTTTAATGATGGGGGGAGGGAGAGGCACCCAAGGTTATCAGTGTTGAGGTTACGAAACCCATCGTTTCAGATTACAAATGCGACCATCAATAACAGGCTCTGTGCCCAACTGATATGTCATGGATTATCATGAGCTTTCTTCTATTTGTTACAGTAGCTATTTTATAAAAATTCTAAAATTCTGTTTTGCTTTCTTCATCACTTTCTGGGGTACCAATTTTTAAAAAAGCATTGGAAAGAAAATTTTTGTATTTTTAAGAGCTGTTGCATCAAAGACATGGTTTAAGCAACAAAGTTCTTAACTGTGGCTATTTTCATGAAATCAAAAAACTTTTTGTTATTAAAGTGTTCAGAAAAACTTACATAATAAGACAAAAATGCATTTAACTGTTTTTGCAGGTATTATCAGGTCACAAACCATACTTTCATAAATATTTTAAAGAAAAAATGTGAGACTTTAAAATAGGAAGTAAAATGAAAAGCACTCCAGGAACCTAACTACTGATTTTTTTAAAAATAATCCCCTTTCAATATAAAACTTTAAAATAATATTGGTAGTTTTAAAACAATTTATGTTTTTAACGTAAAAAAAGGAAGAAAAATTATTACAAGCATAAAAGATAGGTGGATGAGGACTACGAATTTTGTAAGAATTCACTGAATGCTCAACAAAGAGAAACAAATTTTGTGAAAATGAATCCAAAGAAAACAAACAAGAAACTTGCATCAATAACGAACGATAATGCATGCAATATGTACACAGGACTTCACAAAACTTTTAAGCAATGATCAAACACAGGGGAACTAAGGTTGCCATTAACTAAAACAATATGAAACATATAAAGGCCAAAAAATATACAGTAGAACCTCTCAATAAGGGACACTGGATTTTTTGTCCCTTAAGGGGTTACAGTACCTCAAAAATGACCAAAAGACCAAAAAAATTTTTATTGCTTATTTCAAAAGTAAAAGTTATTTAAAACACTCAGAAAAAATAGCATTGTACTAGCTAAATTATTTAAAAAGTTATGAGCGACTTTAGGGCATGCATGCTATGTGTTCTAATGGAAAAGCCAAACTTTAAAGTGCTTTTTCTCGGTGATCAGTTTTTAGTGTTTCTATGTTACTGGAAATGCTAAGGAATTTTTTCTATAAAAGATATAACTTTAAAACAATATTTTTTGCACTCAGGATAATATATTTAACAAAACTGTGCATTGAATAAGCGTTTTATTAATTACAAAAAATTTTAGAGTTATTTAAACTTCGAAGAACAAAATTTTCTAAGAATTTTTTACATAAATGGTCACAAAATATTTTCTAATCTAAATATAAGAAAATGAATGCACAGATTTGTTGAGGTAATCCTTCTGATCATTTCACAAAAAGAAATTTTAAAATTAGTGCAGAAACAAAAAAGCCTTAGGGTTTTAAAAAAATTGAAATTTTCTTACATTTTTCAAATTTTCAAAAAAAGTTTTCAAAATTTTTAATGTTTGAAAATAAATTATTGATTGTTAAACAAGTGCAGAAACAAATATTTCAAAGAATTAACTTTTTCACTTAAATTAAAGAAATTTGTTAGAAAGGTACTGTAACCCCTTAAATAGAGATGTACCTTATTCGGTGGTGTATGAATTGATACATTCATTAAATTTGACACCACAGTGTACTTAAAACAGCATAACATCATAATAAAGGCACACTTGATATTTAAGACTCATTGAAAATGTTTCATGTATACTAGATAAAATTCAGAAAAGTACTCTAATTTTTAAAAATTATAACTTTTAAAATTAAAATTTCATTAAAATTTGTGATAGAATCAATGTTTCGTTATTTATAGCAATCATTTGGAAGTAAATTGTTACGTGGATTTGCTTGATGTCACATAATTTACAATGCAATACAATGTAAATAACAGGGTGGTTTTATATCAAGTTTTCTGTAAAAAGTTTCTATTGGGCACTATTCATCAGAATTACGTTGATTTCCAAAGTCTGGGGGGGGGGGGGCAATTGACCCTCCCCATGAACCCCGAAATGACAAGCCTGGGTACTACTGCATACAGTTGAACCTAATTAATTCGAACATGCTCCAGACGAATTAGTTTACGATTCCCATCCTATTGTTTGTTATTCGATAAGACAAACTATGGTTAAGATGAATTGATTTTAAAGCTCTCCTGCAGTTTGTTTTAACCAGTTTCGACTGTGTAAGGGCCAAACCATACAGAAAAAAAAAATCATTAAATCATTCCAGAGGGGATATTTCAAAAGTTTTATTGTGGTTTGGCCTATCTGTAGGTTATTGCATTAAAATGTTATTACTTCATCGGCAGTCCAGCCTGTGCTTCATAGTCGAGTAAACTTAAAATAATAATAATAATAGAAAATTTAAGAGGAGGGGGAATCTCGCACAACACGTCGAATTACGTAGGATTTTCTATTTAGTGTGCATTTCATGCAAACCCACATTTTATTACCAACACTAATCTTTTGTAGAACTCAACATTTACCTTCTAAAAGCCTGTAAATAGGTGAAAAAATGTAAACTCCACCAGCATCAGCAATATCACACTTTGATGAATCTAGAATATAATGCAATATAAATAACAGCTATTGTAACAATAATTTCTTTAGTATTAAAATTTCTATTGCCTTTAGTAGTAACAAAAACTGTTCATTATCAATAAAAATTCAATAATTTTAATATCATTCAGACATGCTACATATTATCCGAAGAAAAGAGCTAAAATTCAAATATAAAATACAACAAATATTCATATTAAGTATTCCTTTAAAAATGCATCAAATATAGATTCATTGTCAGAAATAAAGAATATCTAAACGAAAGAGTGGAAATATGTGTTTTGGTTCTCCCTATCTTTTCTGATCCATTTACATTAGGGGTGCACAACCTGCGACCCGCGGGCCAAATGCAGCCCTCCGCGTAGCGATGTTCCGCCCGCGAGTGCATTTATTTTTTGAGTTGAAAAAAGAAAAAAAAAATCTTTTTTTGAAAAAAAAAATCAAAAAAAATTTTTTTACTCAGAGGGGGGAAGAAAAGTAAAAAAAGTTTTTTTTTTTTATTTTAAACTATACACACCAAATAAAAATCCTCTAAAATTTGTTTGAAGAAAGATTTTAAGACTGCAGGGAAAAAGAGAAGACCTGGAAATTTCAATTTTCAATTACTAACGAGTGGACAGCAGACTATTATAGCTTCTTGAAAATGATTCAGCAAACCTAATAATTAAATAGTAACTACCACAACGAAAAAATTGGAAAAAAAAAAAAACAGCCATGTTGAAAAATGTAGCATATTTTTTAATACTTTGTTCAAGGATTATGTTTCCAACTTGAATGGTAAAAATCCTACTTATTTAATCTTTAATATGTAAAATGCTTTGCAATTTTGACATTTTTATGTGTTTTCAATGCCACGTGCAAAGCGTAATTTTAGGGTTTACCTGTAATTTTTATTAATTAATTACGAAATTTCTTCCTATTTTTGGGACGGTGCACAAAACAAATCATTCTGAACAAGAATACAAATGTATTTTTCAAAACAAATACGAGCACTTTTTTTTCACCGACATTTTTTAATTTTTGCATTTACCACATGGCAAATGGATATTTATCGACCTAAAGACGTAAAAGTCAAATTTTTTGGGAGTTTTAGTTAAGGAAGCTGTTGAAAGAGATAGAGTTAGTTGCCTTGCTGACCTCCGTGCTTAACCAATATTAAGGAAAATTCAAGCATGTTGGAAATTTCAACTATCAACCATGAACCCATACACAAAAACATACATGTGATCCTTCAGTCAATTGATGGAAATCAGCCTATTTTATTGGCAAAACATAGTTTTGTCCTTCTACCGATCTGCCTTTAAAAAAATCCCACCCGATCTGAAATTTTCATTCCATTTAAAATTTCCACAATCTCTAGACGAAGATAATGTTAAGTTACGGCGATCTACCCAGCTGTAAAAGGGAACATTCTCGCTTGCTTGGTTTTGGTTAGAAATTTCAATTTGAAAAAATAAAAATTAAATAAAATAAAACAGAGTTAGAGAAACCACAATGATAAAATTTAAAAATAAAAAATCATAATAAAATTTTTTACAAAATGCATTTAATAGCACTTTTGCCCATCGATCCAACCAGTCACAACATGTCGAATATTTTCAGCTAAATTGATTTGAAAGTAATCACATGTACGATAAAAATTGGTAGATAAGTTTGTCTCGGCCATCCAATTGCTAATTTTGGTTTCATGGATTCCCCTGAATTTTTAGCTGTATAATGTTTGAAAATTTTGGTATCAAAATTACTTTTTTATTAACTCATTATTTTGTTTGACATTTACACAATATCCAGCCAATGATAGAATTTTGTCTTTGCACTGCAGCCAAGTTGCTTTTGCACTGTTGGCAGTTTTGTAAAGAGCACTTTTTGGATCTTATTGTACTAGAACTACATATTGGTTTTGTATTGCTGAATAAAATATTTAATTTCTTAGTTTCAATAAGTGATAAGGTTCAACATTATTAAAGCACAAAGTTGCAAAAATATTGCAAGCATGTAACCCCTTCTTCAAAACCTGCAATATTTTCAACCTCCTCAAAAGACTGCTTAGCATCAGAAGCTCAATACTTTTCTTCACTGACAAAGGTTTACCATTTTACTGTGAATCACGGATATGAAATATTTCGCAGTTTGTGTTTTCATAAAATTAGTATTTTTTCCTCAAGAAATCATTTAGTGAAAAGATTCAATGTCTCAATTTTATTAACATCAGCAAAATTGTGGTGCAAGCTGCCAGGCTCATCATTTTTTAAATTTTCCTGGGGGGGGGGGGCAAAGAATATGTACTCAATGTAAATAATATGGCAAAATATATCTAAGGGTTTTTTTTATATAAATGTGACAATTTCTCCAAGCCTGCAAGAGAGGGGGGGGGGGGGTAATTACCCTTCATGAGCCCTCTAAATGATGAGTTTGCATGCGGCTCTCCAATAGAGCTCCGGTTACGCAAGTGGCCCTTCACTGAAAAAGGTTGTGCATCCCTACTTTACATGACAAAAAATAGCTTAAAATTGCCAATCTCAAACTTCAGTTTCAGAAAGTTTCCGAGAAGAAGGTCATCAATGGCAGCCTAAAATTAACTTCAATTTTGACAATAGTTCCGAAGGGAGCTCAAACCTCCTCTTTCCCTTGCTTTATCATCTCAAAAAATGGACCCACCTCTGCAAAATTGAAGATATAACTACAGCTTCCTTCTCCAATAACTTTAGATAGCAAAAGAAAGAAAAGATGTACCTGATAGAAGGCTAATAGCGATCATAGTGGCATCCTCCAAAAATTTAATCAATCAAATCATAATGGACTTTTTTGAGCCAAAAGATAAATAATAAGACTAAGTTAAAATGCTTGTAAATTACTTCATTTTTTGATAAGTCATTACTAATTACCTGTTACAATAGTTTTTTCAATATGATCCAACTTTATATTTTTAAACATTATTTCTGCATTCCCACGCCTTTTTGAAATTTTCATTGGTCTTGGTTTCTTTTCTGCTTCCTGAAAAAAAAAGTTACATAATGTAACAATATTTTACATTATTATATAAAGCAAATCTCACCTAATTATTATGAATAGTTTGCATAAGTAATTACCTTAATATTATTCTTCTTGTTACATTTATTAGAACAGCTTCTTGTTAAACGATTTGTTAGTACGAGAGACTGAAAAGTACATTAAAACAAGAATTAGATTTACCGTAGATAATTTATAAAAATGTCTAGCAAAGAAAAAAAAAATCACTGAACCACCAAACATTTAAGTTGGTCTAACACAAAAAGTTGCGATAGATTCTCTGTCAGCAGTACAAAATTTAAACTATTTCAGTTTGATAAAATTAATTGATTTTAAATGCTTCTTTATCTATTTTCAACTGCACAAGATAAAGCTTGTCAAAAAAAAAAGGGTGGGGGCGCACACTGTGACACTGTAAATTTATTTAGGGCAGTTGTAAAATCAATTACAGGATGAACTGTAAATTCCCCCCCCCCCCTTTTTTTTTGCTTACGCTTTCTACATTTTTTTAATGAAATCTTATTTAAATAAATGTTACATTAATATTTTTATCAGATTTACAATAGTTCATTGGGTGGGAGGGAGAGAGCATCAATTTAGAGGCTAGTGAGTAAAGTGAGAGGGGGGCAGGGATAATTTTTAGAAACGCTAAAGAGTTTTGAGCAGACACACAAACTGCAATCTGTGCTTTCAATCATTAAGCACTTACTGGGCAGTGTAGTAGGGGAATGTAGAGCAAAGTGAAATAGTTTAACAAAATACCTGTTTCAAAATGAACAAATTTCCAATTTGTTCTAAAAATCAGTGTACAGAAATAAGGAACAATGTGTATTCTGTAATACAACTATTGTTGAAATGTTATTTTTCATTTTTGGCAGTTATTTTACACCTTCAAAAAAAGGGGTAGACATTTTTCACCTCAAAAAAACCACGGGGCAAAGTGAAAAATGCAATATTTTTGTAATGAAATCTTTTCTGTTCAATGAATTACTGCAAGTTTCATCACATGAATGCGTAAAAAAAAAAAAAAAAAACAAATAAATGTATTATTCTCGAAAAATTAACAAATAAATAAATATTCAAACAAGTGAATTAATATGTGAGTAAAGAGTGATTAAAATAAAGAATAAAGAACAAAATAAATAAATAAATAAGTGAATCAATAAGTAAAGTAATGTAAATAAATTAATATCGTAATGTGAATAAATTAATAAAGAAATACATACGTGATTTAGTAAATGAAAGTATAAGCAAACGAATTGAGCTATTTCACTTTGCCCCCATGTCCTTGACAAATTACATTGAACATTTAAAATCAAAACAATCCAAATCAGTAAGGACTGAATTGGACATCAGTAGATCTCAATTAATAGTTTAAATGATAATTACAAAATTTTTATAATTTTATATCAAAAAGAAATATTTATAAAGAACCACTAATACCACAATAAAGGTATCAAATTTTGAAAATTACTTGTATATTTTTTTTCGTTAATATTTGGATAGTTATTTTTTTGAGAGGAATCAACTATATGTCTAGGAACTTAGTTAAAATATTGTTAGATTGGAGGCGCTGCTAACTGAAAATACTTTGCCATTTGTCCTGTTATTTCACTTTGCCCCACATTCCCCAACTATTGCAAGAGGATAAATGTATTTGTAAATAGTCAAAAACCACTTGCTTTTTAAACAGTAAGCAACATTGAAAAAATGCAAAGGCTGATGAGATACTGTTACTCATTTGTACTAATTTCATCATAGTACAATTTGCATTATTTTCATCTGTTGATGATAGTTTTAAAAAAACTGGATGTGTAACTGGGGTGCAGCACATCCTTGAAGCAGAGACAGTGCGATGCTACAACATGCATCACAGATACTTCAGAAATTCTGCTGACTGTTTCTAAGTTGGGGAACAAGAGAAAACCTAAAACTTCTCAAGACAAAAATTTAGCTGTCTGCTAATGAAGATTTGTACTGTATGTTCAAAAATATAACCCAGGAGTAGCATATACTTGTATTAACATTTATTTTATTCATTTCTCAGAGCTGATTTAAATTTTATGATTAATACAATGTTGGTTTATCTTGCAGATTATTTTTTGTTTTAACCTAATAATGCCTAGCATCCCTTTTTAGGGACGGTCTAAAAAGTGTGTCTGAATTTTCCAAAAATGAACATTTCAACCAAATAATAGTGTTCACAGGAGCGCCCCGATGGGAGGTCACGGGAGGTCACCGTGACCTCCCAATAGTTTCCGTATTCGGCACATTTTGCTGACTATTCGGCAATTTGAAGACGACATTGCAACATTGAGATTATTTGTTCTTTTTAGTTTTTAGAATTGTTTTTTAAAAGATGCCTAATGCTTTTTCTCACAAAATGTTATGCATGCATTTTATTATTGGGTAAAATTGGAACTTCATTCGGCAAATTGATAATTTTCCGCCTCCCAAAAGTTTTAGTTCAGGGCGCCCCTGAGTGTTCAATTATTACTTTGGTATTGTTTCCATTCATTATTAACAGATTGCAGCACATAACTATTGTAAAGTGTGTTCTTTAGAGGTTTTATTATGATCTTCATCAAGAATTACATCGTTCACAATCTCAAGAACAAAAAGCTAAGTTTTTTAAATTATTCCCAGTTTCACAGTTTATGTTAATTGTTGCTTTTATTTCTTCTTATAAAATGTCTTTTTAGATATTATACCGTAGGCAGAAAAAAAATTCAGTGAAAAAAATTAGTACCGTCTGGTGCCTAGCATAACTTTTTAAGGACAATTTTTCTTTTTTTAATAAAAAAAATATTTTTTACATGATATTTTTAAAATTATTTTTCCTGTCCATTAAACACTATTTGTAAACAGTGTACAAAATATCTAGGGGAAAAAAATGTCAGGCATTAATGGGTTAATCTGATGACAAAAATTTTGCTACAGGGATGCACGCTAATAATTGATGCTTATACATCTAAAATATCTTAATTTCTCATATTCTGCGTAATATATTGGGTAATATAAGGGTAGTGATGACTAAAACAGAGTGTTATTTCATGTCTAGAGGGATTTTATTATGTTTAAAAGTGCATTTAAAAGAACGTAAACAAAGATGATATAGACACAAAAACGCTGCTTGCAGAAGTTTTTTTAAGTTAATAGACAATTTTGATATCTTTTGAACAAATTTTTTTGCAGTTTTTTGGGTAGCAATAAATATAAGTCATCAATTTTGAGGTGCCCAAAACTAATAGCACTGAAAAATTAGTAAATTATTATAGATAAACTATACTTATTGCTCATTGATACTGTATGTAACATTTTCTGCAGAAAGTTTTAAAGTTTTTTGGGTATGCGGAGATTTTAATTTTAACTAATATATATATATATATATATATATATATATACAGGGTGTCCACTCCAATCGTGGACCAATAGCTAATTTCTAAACCGTTAGAGATAAGCATATAGTTTATTTAGGAAAAAATCTCTAAATTACGAAAGGAATTTTGAGTCTATTCAATGTTTTTCAAAAAATCAAATTTTGAAAGAGTTACGAAATTTAAATTTTTACACAGCCCCCCAGTCCTATCAATCATATTTAGTAAAACATTCTTGACACTGTAACGTTTAAAACTAAAAAAAAATCACTCTTCTACGACAAAAATTGACCGAGTTATGACGTTTTGAAAAGTCAAGATTTTGCATTATTTCATGACGTCATCGAGAGATCTCTTAAGGGATCGTATGCGAAATCCTTCAAAATCTTGATTTTTCAAAACGTCATAACTCGGTCAATTTTTGTGGTAGAAGAGTGATTTTTTTTTAGTTTTAAACGTTACAGTGTCAAGAATGTTTTACTAAATATGATTGATAGGACTGGGGGGCTGTATAAAAATTTAAATTTCGTAACTCTTTCAAAATTTGATTTTTTGAAAAACATTGAATCGACCCAAAATTCCTTTCGTAATTTGGAGATTTTTTCCTAAATAAACTATATGCTTATCTCTAACGGTTTAGAAATTAGCTATTGGTCCACGATTGGAGTGGACACCCTGTATATATATAAGATATATATGCATAAATTTTTCAAACACATATTTTATTTACTTCAACAAATTAAATCAGAACTTTCAAAAGTCAATGTAAGAGCACTTAATTCAAATCTATCAAGTTCAATTTGAAAAAAATGATAAGGTTAGATTCTGTTCTTACAGCCCTTGCATATGTTCATTGTTTATATGTGTAATTAGTTACACATTTCCCTATTTCACTTTAAATCTTCAACTTTTTTTATTGAATAAATGTTTTGAAATACATTTTCTTTAAATTTATGTACACGTTTCAAAAAAAAAATACAGGAGTTGATGGCTGAAGCAATTGTATTAATCGATTAAATTTCCTTTTCCTTTATATATTGATACACATACAATGCAGCAACATGCCTATTTGCCACTACTTTTCTCCACACCTTTCTTTTAGTGTGGTGATAAGATTTGCTTGCTCATTTTCATTAATAGTAATAAAAAGTCCTAAATAAAAAAATCAACCAATAATAAAAAAGAGGCGACTAACTAAAAATTGCTTACTGATTACCAACTAAAATTTGCTATTTTTTGTAGAATAAAGAGGGAGAGAGAAACTGAATAAAATGAATGGTCAAGTGAAAATAAATCCATGAGACAAAATCAAAAATAAGGAAAGATTGTGCTGACTAAGAGAAAGGTAGAAAAAGGGAAATTCAAGGCTTCCCAGACGATATAAGTGAAAAAATTAATGAAATCATTGACACCCTGAGGAAAAGCAAAGCCAACAGGTGAGGAGGTTTTAAGAAGCATTAGTTCCTTTAACCTACAGAATTTGCAGCCCATTTTAAGGCGCAAATAAGACGAGGAAATCTTATAAGACGAAAATTTTGATCAATTGTTCAAGGGGGAGGGGAGGTAGGATAACTTGCAAAAATACAATGATATCTATTAACTAGTAAAGACATTTCACTGGTGGTGCCAACCGCTGACTTGCATAAAAAGTTTATTCCTTTCTTCCCAAAAATCTAAAAACTTGACTTGCAAAGACAACGGAAACGCTGAGCAAAGATTGGGCAAAGGTTTTCTGATTAAATTATTGCTACAAATGCAGAACTAGACAACAAAACTCTAAAACTTTGAAATGAGTTTGTAATCTTAAACAAAAAAATACGCATGGGAAAAAAACTATCTTACTTTGCCATTAGCAAATGCTTTTTCATCAATTTCATGTACCATCACATTATTTGATACTTTAGCACTTAGTCCCATCTTGAATGCTGATTTAAGTGAATTTGTGATTTTGTTCAATTTACAGTTCCTTTTCTTTAGACTTCTCTTTACTGGCATGACAGAGGTCAAATTCTGGTGAACATAAAAGTACTTAGATTAAGTATTAATGTAAAATTGCGAAAAAAATGCATACATTTAAAAATCTGATAATACAGTCAAACCCCGATATAACGAACCTTCAATGGACTGAATTAAGAGATCGCTATAGCCGAGGATTGCTACATAGTATGATTTTTCAAAAAAAAACTCTCAATTTGCTTAAACACTGCTGTAATAAACTTTTTAATCACACAGTGTTACCATAAAGGTCAAGATTCACGTTCGCCACATAGCGATCTACTTTCTTAAAGTGGTAACAAAAACAATTTTCCCCAGTAGCCAACTTTTCCCCCTTGTTCTAAAGAAAGAAAATATAAAATCCTTGGATGAACTGGAATTTTTCAACAGGGTGGAAGACAATTTATGACTTTGGAAGTGTACCCCTGGATAAACTCTAGGGGCGGGGATGGGGTTATTTGAAAAGACCGGAAAGGCGACTGGACTTACGTTACGACTTGGTTACGTGTATTAGCTTATGTGTGTAACTGTTTGGTCATTCGCTAGATGGAAGCAAACCAGATCTGCTTAAGTGCCTAAGTTTCCAAAAGCAAAGCAAAATTGGATTTTTTTTTAACTGCAAACTAATGAAAATAATGCAAAAAAAAAAAAAGCAGTAAAGAGATTGTTTTTCCAATTATTTTAAATAACTTTCTTGATAAATGATATTTATTTTTTAAAACTTTATCTTATCCTCATTGCTTTGAACGTTTGTGTGCTGGGAAATATAATATTTCAGCTATTTTGTAGTTTCATGAGGATTTGTTATTAAAAAAAAATATTTATATGCAATGACTTCAAAAGTAATTTTGATGTAGTTGCCATGTTTAGTCATTTGAATGATAAAAGTAAACAAGCCTCTTTTACATGCCTCAGTTTCCAAAATTGAAATCGAATGTTTGTTGCAATGCGAACTATTCTAAAAATAACGCAAAACTTTATGTTTCTTGTTTTGGATAACTTTTAGTTATTTTCTTGAAAAATGCCAAATTTTATCCATCAAATTTTATTTTCAGAGAATTATCCTACCCATTGTTTTAGATGCTAATGTGCTGAAAACATACTACTTCATCTAAATTGAAGTTCCTTAAGGACTTTTACTTCAGAGTCAACAGAAACCTTCTTCGCAAATTAAAAGAGATCGCCAACTGTGCGGGAACTCTTATTGGCTGGTGCATTCGATTCAAATGGATGTACGCTTCCGCGCAAATCTGCTTGTAAAATTGAAAATATTAAAAAAATAACGAATATTATGACAAAAAAAGGCTACAAATACGTGGATGAAACTCTTTTACGATTTCTAAAGGGAAGGGTCTATTTTCACCCAAAATTCAGTCACTGCGCAATGAACTACTTCCTTTGCTTGGTCTCAGCTTATTTCTTCATAGTCAAAAAAGGTTGCAGACGAGTATGATATCTGATATATGAACTATAATATCATATATGAACTATATTGTACTCAGTAATAAGCAAACCACAAAATTGACCTATTTTTAAAATACAATCCATAAGCATGGAAGAAAAATGTGATTCTCAGTTGCAAGCTTTTAAATTTTACATGCATTTAGAAAATCCTTAACATCTTAATTTTAAGTGTATATTGTAGTTTGCAAAAAAAAAAATCAAAACATTCCAATTCAAGGTTTTTAAATTGTTTAGGAAATACTGAACCTCATAAAAACCAGAAAAGTTTCATCGTACTTGTTTGAAACAAAAAATTCTTGCGAATAAAATTTTTTTGAAGTAAATCCACTTTTTAGATCAGATTCATTTTCGAATATGCCGTCACGTTTTTTAAAAATCATGAAAAGGTTGAATTTTTAGACATTTTTGGATGACTATAGCCAATTATCTAGAGTTTGGAGATCGTAACAAGCATTTGAAACTGTATTAATAGCATAGGGCTTCAGTTGGGTCTATTTATAAGAATGGGAATTGCTATGTCACAGGTTTGCTATACCGGGGTTCGACTGCACTTTCAAATTAAGTAGCACAGTAAAAATGACTTCAAATTGCTAAAAAATCCTTATATAAATGTTTGCTTATTTGCGCTTAGCTACACTGTCTATATCCAAAAGTTAGTCTAGAACTTACTAGTAGAAGTTAATAAATGGTTGCAACCAAAGATTTTTTAATGTCCCTACAAATGTATCTTACGCATTGAAAATCTAGAATAAGTCAAAAAATTCAGTCAATCGTGTTTCCATATTTTGTATCTTAAACAAAAAACTAAACATCATAGAAAATGGAAGAAAAGCAATTTGAATTTCAAAAAATGTTTAGTGGAATGTTTCTTTTTTTTATTATAAAAGGTTAAATATTTTAAATTTTTGAACAAATTAAACAGAAATTTTGAAAAAACAAACTTATCTGTTTTTCCTTTCATCTTATCCTTTAAAAGTTAGTTTTTTGCATAGAATTAATCACTATTATAGGCTTTACTGCTTTTATTTATTTCACTATTCCAAACAATATCAAGAAGTATTTTCAGACCTTGGAAAACCTCTTAGTAATATATCCAGTTTTAACTAAAGCAAGAAAAAAATTCCCAATTTTTTCAGGTTGTCCACTGTATTTACAGAAAAATTCCAGGTCAATCGAGGGTGGCCTACTATTATGTATTACAGTAGTCTTTGCTTAATAAGTTGGGGTTTATGTCTTAATCGTTATGTCTTTAATCATTTATTATAATCAAAACCACTCAGTCCCGAATTTCTCTAATCAATTGCAAGTTAAATTAATTATTTCATGTCATCAGTTTCTGATAAGAAAGAATGACAAATTCATTGAAAAAAGCTTCTCAGAAAGTCAAAAAATGACTTAAAAGAATCTTCAGATGAGACATTTCAAAAGTTCAAGTCATGGATGGAAATTGATCAAAATATCCCTATTTTGCTTACACATTAATATAATTAGAAGTTTGCCAGACTATTATAGAAAAGTATACAGATGTTGAATGTAATGAGTCAAGATGAAGAATACCTTGATGTTGAGCCACCTACCATAAATGATGAAAAGAGGAGTGTATTCAAAGTAGGAATGCAGTGTATAACATGGTTTTTAAGACTTAAAAGCAATTTATAAATGTGCATCTAAAAAATTTTTGACAATCAACAATAGATGGTTTGTAAAATTATATATATACTTTCTCAATTTTAATGGAAATATACAGTATGTAAATATGAGTTTTTTATTTTATTTTGAAACTCAGAATGCATAACTTAAGTTCAAACCTTTATCTGATTTTGTGATTCTTTTATGTTATGGATCAGTTATTGTTAATTGCTGTCAAAATCACTGTGGCACTAAGAGATCACATTTAATCAGGAGCAATGTACTAATAATTCTATATTTTATTATAAACTAGCAGTACCCGCACGGCGATGCCCGTGCAATAAATGTAAAGCAAGTCGACTGAATAAATTTAAATTAACTCCAACCCTCTGAAGTAAAATTATTATATTCTTAAATTCAAATGTGCTTCACGACCTTTTAAATTCAACTAAAAGTTCTGTTAAAGTTTAAATCACAACGAGCCAAAAAAAATCAAAAACTCATTAAGTTAATAGAAGATATTCATTACTCAAATTTAGTCACTTTTCACAGCTTAACTTGATACGTAAATTTAAACAACTATATAACTTCGAGAACAAAAGAGCAGTTGAACTGGAAAATGGACCTAGTGTTTCAGTTTTGCGTATAGAGTTAAGCCTTGAAAATTGACTAAATTGGATTAATTAATGTCTCCTGTTCTAATTAACGGAGAGAAACGTGCTAAAACTTGTCTTTTTCAGAAAAAACCTTTCCAGCGATATATAATGTTATGGGGTGGGGGAAAGTTTCCCCCCCTCAATTATGCCGGATACATCAAAAATGAGACTAATTAATTTAAAAATAACGAATTCGAAATTTAGAATTCAGCGTTCCAGATGCATTTCACGGGGATATGTTCGAATTTTGTGCCAAGTTCCAGGTCTGTAGGTGCAGTGGGGGCTTCTGGCCATCAGTTACAAACATACATACAAACAAACAGAGCCCGTCATCTTTAAAAAAAAGATAAAACTTACTTTTATCATAACACTGTACTGTAAAAAAAAAATCAAAATGCTTCTGACACCATTCTTGCTGAATCTTATGCAAAATGATCACCCTGGATTTAAACACTTTTTTCCCACCACGCACCCCTTTCAAGACATAGTGACAACAGTTTTTTTTTTTTTTTTTCAGTTTTTGACAGTTTTACACATGGGTCATTCACAGAAAAAGAAAGAATTTGTGTCATATGATATTTATTGTAAAAATTTGTGTCTTAAAAACTATTAAAAATAGATTATATCCTTTGATAAAACTGAAAGAATAGATTAAAATTGTAAATCGAGAAATATTCTTTTTAATTTAAATTAATTGCTAAAAACTTGTCCACAGATAGTGATTAGTCATGTGTGTGGAATCTCCTCACTGTTTCCCAAACTTTCAAGCCCTTAATTCAAATTAAAAAAAAAACAATAACATCAGTAACTAAAATTTTTGATTGAAATTGTATTCAAAATTCTAGACTTAAAATAAAAAACTATAAAGGAGAGTGAGGGTACTAGATCCCTCAGGAGACTTGTTCAGCCTCTGAAATCTAAAAAACCTGCAATAATACAAAATTTTGAATAATGGAAAGTTGGCAAGATTACCAAGGCTGCGGAGTTGGAGCAAGAATGCCCGATTCCGACTCTGAGATCTTAAAACTTCAGACTCCAACTCCTGCTTTTTTATTTATTTTTTTTTATACCCTTCGCGGTAAAATGTTCCCGGATCGGTCCGGGACAAAAATCGCGATAGCGAAAATGAACCCATTTTGTGAAAAAGAATAACAGTCGTGCTGTTTTTAACACAAGAATGTTCATGTCTCGACTTATACGCGGGTTTTCGATTTTTTCTCCATTTTTCTCCAAAAAGTAGGGGGTCTACTTATACGCGAGATCGACCTATACGCGAGTATATACGGTACTACAATCGCGATTTGTGCATCTTGTTCATGAAGACTACTTCCAAGATCGTTATGTTTTCTTGAAAAGAACTGACTCAGCGTCAGCATACAAAGAATAAAGAAATATTCCTCCGTACAGATAAATATCTAAAAAGCAATGGCAGCCAAGGGCATAACTGCATCACAGACATACTCCAGGGCTTGCTCATTCTTTCCACTACATGTGGTTTAACAGGCAGGATGAGGTCCTGAAGTGAGCACTGTTTTTTTTTTTTTTTTTTTGCAGAGCTATTGATTTGGAATAGGAAGTTAAGGAATTTCGGCCACGAGCATATTTAACCTGCCCCAGTCACCATTAGCAAACACAGAGGATCTTAGACGGGCTGAAATCAAGCTCGGGTCTAAATGTTTATACTGTTGGAGCAACTGCAATCACAGAAAAGAATGAAAAGTGAAAAATCAAAGCCCATTCGCTCAAATCAGATTCTTCCATTGTGAAGCTCTCACGGCAAATAATCAGCCAGATGAGCTGAAATCAGTTTTGGTTGAAGCCGTCAAAATTGTCAACTTCATAAAATCAAGGTTGCTAAATCTTTGCCTTTTCACCAAGCTTTCTGAAGAGATAGGGCAGATCCAGATTCTTTATTTCTTTGCGGAGAGGTTCCCTCACTTTTGTAAAGCAAGATCATTAATAGAATTTTCAAGTTATGGTAACAGGCACCAGTTTCTGATACTCTATATCAGAGATTCTCAAACTTTTGCAGCTATTGCACCCCCCCCCCCTTAAGGTGGGAAATTTTTTCAACACTCCGTCTTTATTTTGAAAGGTAACAGGGGGGGGGGGGTAAATAAAGAGTAAAAAGCAAGGGTTTTAAGTAATTTTCTTCAACAGATCTATGCTGAATTTGTTCAGTTTAACTCGATAATTTTGCCATGATAGGAACTAGTTGCAAAATGACTCAGAAAAAATATGATCTTATTTATCTTTCAATATATTCAGTTTTATGCTTTATATAATTAATTGCTTTTAATTTTTAGGCAATGAACCTTCATGTGCATTGCCCTCAGGGAGGAGGGTGTCATGACAGTACTTGCATGTATGAAATTATATCTCGTTAGAATTGGTAATAGTGTTAAAATGACAGAGTCTGCGGGGGAAGGGGGGTGGATTTCAACCCCTCTAGCCAAATTACTCGCCTGAGATGAAGCAATGGTTGTCCTCACACCGTTGCCCTAATAAAATATCTACACACATTACTACAGTAAACAAGTAAAATTGACTTAGAGTAAAATTGAAGTCAGTTGTAGGCTGTCTTTGGTCACGCGAGTAAGATCTCCTTCAAAATTCTTACGAGTTTGCTCTCTTAAACGCTTTTTTTGTAAATGTGAAGAAATGGTTTGGAAGCTTCTTCTGTAAATTTTTGACATTGAAGAATGAAACACAAGATTTCAAGCTATATTTGATGCTGTAATAGATGGATGCCATAACGCCACAAACTTTTTAAAAATTGATGTCTCAAAAGCCGAATTTAAGCTTTATTTGATAACAGTAGGAAAAGAAAAGAAGTGGGTAGTTTGAGGCTTTCTCCTGTAATCATTTTTAAAATCAAAGTCAATTGAAGCATCTTGAAGCAAAGAGATGTAAGTGTCAAAAAAAATTAGAAGATTTAGGGCAAATGATAGGAGAAACTTATCTGTTCTGGTGCAAAAGCTGATTATAATAAACTCTGATACAGGCAGCTAGCTATACAGCGTGAGGTAGAATTTAATAAAATAATCAAAAACACCTGTCAGGGTCGACAAGAGGCCATGTTAGCCTAGTCGGGAGCTGGGAGCCCGTCGCGGAATCGATTAATATAAATTTTAAAAGTTTTATGCAGGAGGTGAGAACCAACTGACAAAGGGCCTGTCTTGGCCCTGTGCTGTGGTTTTAAGTGACACTATTTTTGTCTTTTAAATTCCTTTGTTTCCCGAAACTTCCATTTTAAAATTATCTTCAAGAGGAATAGGTTTGATGATTCTCCCCTTTAGAAAGTTTTTTAAACAAAATTATGACATCTATATAGTTCCTTTGGAAGGGAAAGAGGGAAGGTTTCTCAGTCTTTCGTCCCAACAAATTTAAAATATCAATTTTGGCTATTTTGGGGGACGTTAGGTGAGAGGGGATTCATTGATCTTCACCTCAGGCTATCTGACATGTTAACGTGATGAAAATGGAATTTTAAAATTCAACTCTTTTTTTTCAAATTGAAATCTTACTGGCAAATATAAGGCTACTTTTGATAGTGTTTAGAGAAAGATTAAGGGTTTGTTGAGTGTCCCCTGTAAACACATTTTCGGCTATCTTTGACGACTTTAGAGAAGGAGACTTCCTGAATTCCTACCAATCATATGAGCCTTCTGCCGTCCCTTATAGAACATTTTTTTCCTACCGCCCCCTACAGCCCAAAATAAGTCCACCGTCCCTACCGCCAAAACAAGTTCACCGCCCCTTGGCATCCTCCCACCACCCACCAGCGGGTGGTGCTGCCCCCGTTGAGAACCACTGCTCTACATCAAATTGAAACATTCCAGTTAAGACAAAAAGTGGCTGAGAAACCAACATATAGAGTTGACATTTTTGAGAATCTTAGCTATTGAAGTGATAAGAGTTATCAAGACCAAGAGCAACAAGAGATCATGCCTAGAGACTGGATTTGAAACTTTCGTGTAGCTATTCCGAGACAGACCAGAATAATAAATGGCACCTGTCACTCAAGAAATTCGCAAAGGACTCAGCAGTGTTAAATGAAAATTTGGAGCTTGCTGGACGAAATAAGCACTGTAGTTCATAATTAACTTTCATTCAATTTCTATCTTGTAAACAGTGCATAAAAAAATAAAATATTTCAATGATTTTATATGCACCATGTTATTTTAATTTTTCTATTCATGTGGAAAAGGTTGCTTTTTTTTTCTTTTCCCTGCTTTAATTAGTGAATAATCAAACACTGCAAAAAATAAATGTTATTTTTACAGTATAATACAGCTAATTTTTTAGTAATAAATGGTAAAAATTGCTAATTTTGCAGTAATAAACTGTAAAATAGCTAATTTTACAGTTTTAAACCGGAACCTCTGCTGCCCGAATTATACTGTTCTTTTTACAACATAATATAGCTGATTTTATAGAAATAAACTAAAATTGCTAATGTTACAGAAATAAACCGTAAAATTGATAATTTTACGGTTTATTTCTGTAAAATTAGCAATTCTAGTTTATTACTTTAAAACCTCTGCTTCCAGTATTATACAGTAAAAATAACAGCTTATTTTTCGCAGTGAAGTATAGTTCATCTGAGACATTAAGAAATTCAGTTCAGTGTGCCATGGGGATCGAGCGGACTCTCAAGTGTGCGGCAAAATAAAAAAGGTTGAGAAGCACTGGTCTAAGAGACGGAAAAGAGAAGTATCTGCAACAATGAGTTTGAAATATTTGAATTCCATACTATTACAGGAAGGAAAGGTTGGAATTTGACACTTTTTCCATGCTTTATTTCCAGTCGAAACCAAGAAAGCAAGCTTATGCAATAAAGCTACAGTATAATAAGTGACAAAAAAGAAATTAATTGCTGTTACTGTCCCTTTTCATAGCAGGACAAAAAACACACAACTGTTTTCCCGCACTGTAAAAATAACAGCATTTAATGTCAAATTAATTTTGTAGTTACTAAATACTTTCCACTTGAAGCGAAATAGTTTGCACACTAAAATATAACCAAATTATCCTCTAAAAAACAAATGCTATACAAGCCATAAAGTGCAGAATAATGCCCATTTTGAAACCTATTTATTTATGAATGATTAATTAAATTGCTATACTTGATTCTTAGTACCTACTTAATTTAGTTAACTTATTCCGATGCGATATCAAAACCTACAACTTATATCACAATAAGTAATAAATAGTTGTTCTGCTGTCATTGGTATCTGAGTAGTATTTTATAAATTTCTGAAATTGTCTACATAACACCAAAGTCTTGAGAATGAAAAACTGTAGGTCCGAAAGTGTATTGTAACGCTTCTACTGCACTTATAAAGCTTTAGATATGCTTTGACTTTCTTTCAAATCAAAGAAGGTAATTATTAGTATGATCCTGTAAAAGATTAATGCCTGACTTAGATATCTATTTCACAAAAGCGAAGAGAAGTGATTTTGTGAGAAGTCCCCTTGCAGGGACAGACTGGGATGAAAATTCAGCCCTGGCATATTTTTTCAGATGCAGCCTCGGTGGGGGGGGGGGGGGGGGGAGTGTCTGCCAGTGAACTAAAATCATGAACTTCTCTAAATTATTATACCCAAACAATTTTGAAATTTATTTACTGAGACCACACTGAGGGCAGTAGCAGAATGCAATTTAATATAAGTTTATTCTCGAGTGTATTTATTACTCAGATCAACTTTTGTAGTTTTAAAAATGTATTTTAAAACTAAACTTCGAAAATGTTGGGGGAAATGAAATTCCAAATGAGGGGGTACTCAGCCTTCCGTTTTCCAAATCGAAATTTGTAAAGGGCATTTGTTACACATCAATTAATAGTATAGAAAAGGAGGTCCAGGCAGTCCGGGAAATTTTTTTTAATTGTGGCTCGAAAAATGCAGTTTTAGACGATCTTTGGTAAAATTCAGGGGACGAGGATTCAAGGAAAATTTTCGAACTAATCTTTCTTAAAAATGCAATTTAGACAATCTTTGGTAATCTAAACGAGGTTCCAGGGAGAGACCTTTTTCGAAATTGAAATCTTAAAAACGAAAATCTAATCATCTCCGATTATCATAGGGTGAATGGGATCGGAGACACTCTCTCGAAAATTCGTTTTCGAAATTTTAGCTCTAAAAAAGCAGTTTTGGAAGACCCTTGATGATATAGGGGCTTCATATAGATGATATAGGATGCTTGTGGGGGATAAAACCAAAAAATATTTTGAAATAAAAAAAAAACGCAATTGTATTGTAGGTTATCTTTTGGTACGTTTAGAGGATCGGCAAATTTTTCAAATTGACAAGGCCGCGCCGTCCCAATGTGCAAAGCCGTGCGGTGCACGGGGGCGCCAGAGCCTAAAAGGCGCCGAGCTTTATCGACCAAAAATAGCTCAAAACCGAAAAAATAATAATAATTAAAATTAAAAATCAAAACAAAAAAATGAAATTGAACTTCTCCTTATTACTAACTGGGGCGGTGAAATTTTACTGCTCAATGAAATATGCAATCCCTCTCATTGCCTACGGTACATAATGGAAAAATTATTGCCTTGTGTCTAAACAAGCTATTCAAAAGTCTAATCTTTTAATGCATGATGCTAATTCATCTACCATACATAATGGAAAAATTATTGCCTTGTGTCTAAACAAGCTATTCAAAAGTCTAATCGTTTAATGCATGATGCTAATTCATATATCAGCATTTTTCTTCGGAATGAGACGCTGAGTATGCTATTTCAGCTATGGCACAAGCAAAAGGGTCGAAACAAATGTTCTACTCCACAATAGATTTCTTCAAGTGAATCTCTACTACATTGGATTTTATTTAGTGCAATATGTATTTTAGTATTGTAACTATTGTTCGTGGAAATTCTACTACTTTATGTTATCTTTTTTTGAAAAATACGGTAAGCATATTTGCATGTTATTTATTTGTGCGTTATATTTACATAGTATAGACAAACAAATAGTGTACATAGACCTAAATGCGCCCCCCCCCCATTAAAAAATATATTTTTCCCGTGTTACTCATAGTGCTATTTTTCTGGATTGTGCGCCCCTTGCGCCTCTGCGGGGGCGCTATGTACGCCACTGTAGACAACAGTTTAGATTAACTTTTCAGTTTCGAAAAGTAATGATTTTACCATAATTATGTGATTATCTCCTTTTTACTTCAACTAATAGTTTTTTAATTAAAGAAAAAAGCTTTGGACAATGCAGTTGTATTATATATTAAATTTAATTTTTTAATTAATCCGTATTTGAGAATTATTGGTTTTACTGAAAATTATTTCATTTTCCGATTTTAAAGGAGAATATCCTCCACTTGATACTTCAATTCAGAAACATAACCAGAAATATAATCAGCTGCTTTAACTTTGATATTTAAAATATTTCCAAAACACATTGGTGTATTAAAGGAGCTACTGAACTCTAAGTGACTTTGAGATATAAAGTAAAAATATGAGCGGTTTTCCAAAATTAAATATTTGTCATGCTCTGATTTTTGGCTACACGAAAAACCTGAGGAAAATGTTTATTCAGTTCATTGTGTCTAAAATGTATCCTTAAAATTTGACTTATTTTTTTAACTAAAGAGGTAGAGCAGGACTTCTCAAAGTGTAGTCCGCCAGCACTTGGCAGGGGGCCCGCCGCAAACTTTGAGAAAAAATGTTCTAAACAAGTTAATTGATATTTAAATAATGCTTTTGCATTTGCAAACAAGAGTGTTCTCCATTTCAGTATGGAATTGTCTCGAGATGCAATGTTATTTTACTTTCTGGTGCCATAGCGCAAAGCCACGGTTATACATTGGAAACACATTTGGGACACTTTAAGTCTGAATCAATAAGCACTAAAATGTGCTCCGTTAAAAAAAAAAAAAAAAAGTTCACTAAAATGAACTGAAAATCTGTTCCAAAAACGTTCCGCTCAAGATATTTTAGCTTGGGCACCTTCGTTTCATCAACACATTTGAGAGCAGACTTGGGATGCCATTTGGGCATACTTGTGAACTCGTTGCTTTCTTTCATAAAAATCCAACAGGATTTCTTTATCTTCCAATCAATATAATATCTCAATATGATACTGCAAGAATTTTTTTCAACAATGAATAACTGTCGGTTGATGTCGAGAATGCAGACAAAATATATGAATCTCATTAGTCGAACACCGTCCATTGGCCAGAGGCAATTGACAGCCTCAGGACATTGCTGTAAAATTAATAAAAAAAACTATTAATATAATTGAAGGGGGGTTCATAAGTGCTGTAAAAAAGTGTCCTAAAAATTGTTACAAGGTGTTCTAAAGACATGCTTTAGAACTTTAGGAGGTCACCGGGACCTCCCAAACATCGTCCTCATTCGGCAAATTCGGACAACGATTCGGCACATTCAGGGATAGTATAGTAATATTTTTTTTGCTATATGTATATATATTTATTGTGTGTGTGTGTGTGTGTGTGTGTGTGTGTGTGTGTGTGCGGCTGCAATCTTTCTTTTTTTTTGTTATACATTTGTTATCTTTGAAAATGAGGAGAACCGATTAATAAAAATGTATCTCATTCTTTTAATGAGGTTATTTACCATAAACCAAACGGTTCCTTTTCTTGGCGTCTTTCGGGGGAATTCCAAACAAACGGTCTTTCAGCAAACTGATTATTTTTTTTAATGTCCTTCGATCAACTATGGAAGACGACTGATTAAACAGTTTAATGCCTATTTCCTGTGAAAAGGACAGCAGAAAAACTGAACACGAAAAAGAATAGTAAAAAAAAGGTCATTATTAAAAGCTATACGTATAAAAGTCAAACTTTAGCTCCTGAATAATATTTCAAGCAAAAATTCTGGAACTAACAGTTTTTATTAGTGCTCTTTCTTGTATTTTTTTCCAAAATTTTTAGATTGTAAAGTCACAATTGATGAACAAACATAATAATCATGCGTGTAATATATTTTGTATATATAACTTAATTCTGTTGTTTCACAAACCTGTCAAATGACCAGCATGCTTTAATTTTTAAACACACATCCTATATGCAATCTATATATATAAAAGAAAATCGTGTTAGTTACACTATTTATAACTCAAGAACGGCTGTACCGATATGGCTAAAAATTGGTGGGTAGGTAGCTTAGAGCCAGGAGACGGACATAGGCTATAATTTATGTGTGTCAGTTCCTCAATAGAAAAAATGTCTTATTGACTTCGCCTTTTTACGAAGCCTATTTTGACACCTCCATGGCTGAGCGACATAAAGCACACGTTCAGGCAGCTTCCGGAGCGCGGTAAACAGTTTGTAAGTTAGCTATGCGTTGAGTGTTATTTGACTTTTTTGTGAAATAAATTATAAACAAACGCCTTACTTCTCTTGAAATTTATATGTGATAAGCTGTCAGAAACGATTGCTCATTCCGAGGATCCCGCTGATCCCGACCGATATGCCCTTTGAATTTAAAAGACTTCAATTTCCGATCCGTCTTGCATTTGTCATGACCATCAACAAATCACAAGCCCAATTCTTAAAAGTTTGTGGTTTGAATCTAAAACACTGTTTTTCTAATGGTCAATTATATGTAGCATGTTCAGGGGCCGGAAGACCATCTGCGTTGTTTGTTTTTGCGCCTGATAATAAAACAAAAAATGTTGTGTATCACGAGGTACTTAAGTGAAGAGCAACCTATGTACTGAAATACAGAAACAATAATGAATGATTAATGTAGGTACTTAATTTTTTTTTGTATTTTCTAATAAAACTAAATAATTTCAAAAATGTGCTTATTTATTGCCTGTAAGGTGGAACAGAATTCGCCGGGTCAGCTAGTATTTTATAATCTGTCTTGCAGTCAATATGTTTCAATCTGTATATATGTGTATAAGAAATCCAATCAATCGCTTTGACGATTCAAAATACAACCCTGTTGTTATTTATCAAAGTTCCTTTTTTTTCTTTTTTTTTTTAAGTGATACCCATCGGCTTTTCTCAAAGTAACGGTATAAGTACATTAGGGTGTATCACGAAAAAAATTTTTTGGAAATTCAAAATTTCAAGTTGATCAAAAGTTGTCACTATATTCACATAGTTACAAAAAAAATATTTTGAAATTGAAAAATATTTAGGTATGTCGGGATTACCTTGAAGTTTCAAAGTTTTTTAGTAAAAAAGATGATTTTTTAAAATAATGTATAAATTATGTGTAAAGCAAAGTAATTATTTGAGTGGAAAAATGGGAAAATCTCGCTATTTCAAAGCACTGTACTTCAATGTTTGTACTATTAGTATAATAATAAAAATTATTCTGTAGGTTAGGTAAATATTCTAAAAATATGACTGACTAGCAAAAATGTGATGTTTTTTTAAAACTCTTTCTGGAAATCTAAAAGTTAAATTTCAGCTACAATACATTTTTTATTGATAGATTACTTTTTAAGTAGTCCATTTTTGCACTTAAATAATCATTTTTGCTTTGCACATAATTTATACATTTAAAAAAAAATCATCGTTTTTACTAAAAAACTTGAAACTGTAAGGTAATCCCGGCATACCTAAATATTTTTCAATTTCAAAATATTTTTTTTTGGTAGCTGTGTGAATATAGTGACAACTTTTTATCAACTTTTGAATTTCCAAAAAAAAATTTCCGTGATACACCCTATTGTACATACCCTTATTTTTTCATTCGGCACATTTTGGATTTCCATTCGGCAAATTGAGAATTTTCCCCCTTCCAAAAATTTAAGCTTGGGGCGCCACTGAATTAAGCCTTAGAACAGTAGTAAGATGGCCAGGCCAGTCATATTGTGGGGTTAGGAGGAGAAAATTGCCCCTCCTCCTCCAATTTACAGAAATTAATGCGTTAACAAGTAAATGGTTATAGCTTTGGTTGCTTTTCGGTACAATTTGCATTGACTGTGGCACCATGACCCCCCTGAAAATTCGTTCTAAGGAACAACCACAAAGGGTTTTAAAGCATTGACCCCCAATCCCCTTTCCTACGTCCCTCTTAAAACGTTTAAACCAAAGCCAGCTCAAACTATTTTGCTATTGTTTACTCTCTTCTTTATTCTATAATAGCATTTGCCTAAGAAGGATGATGCAATGAATATTCTCAGTAAAAAATAAAAACTTTAAAGTAAGAATTTAAAAATTTAGGAAAATTTGCGTAAATTAAGTTAACTATTTTTGCCACTTAGGCAAAAAAGTATTTTTACTGGGATGGTTTAAACCGGTTTTTTCCACCTTCAGTAAAAAATTGCCAACCCTATATATACACTTATATAAAGGTATACGGCGCCCTTGAGAGTTTTTGTCCACAGCCATCTGGAGCACCCCAGTCTATCCCTGCCCGTTTAATTAGGAAACTATTTATTTCAAACAGAATAAAATTAAAAACAAGCTTTTTTTCCCTTTACAAACAAAATCGAAACTTAAGGTCAGTGGCATAACTATACCATCTGAGCGTGGCAAATTCTTTTGATGGGGCCCTATCAGTAAAAATCGTCATGTTGTACTCAGTTTAATTTAAATAAACTTCGAGATTTTTTTTGTACTCAATTACACGTTGTATATGTCTTACTATTGATCATAGGCCTCCTCTCTTAAGCGAGAGAGAATAGGCTATAGCCCCAATGCAGATTGGAGACTTCACATTCATCATCTATTAGCTAACTTTTCGGTACAGGAACAACATTGTGAAGAAACCTGCATGTATTTAAAATGAGATAAAAATAACAATTTAATTTCAATAAGTAATTTATTCAGAAAAATCTTTTTTTTCGAACTTTCTGTTCCGCAAAAGTGTGTAACATCATCAAAGTTTAAAGATCAGGACATAAAATTTTCAATCGACAGAATAGCCAAGTTACACATAACCTATCTTGTCCCATATAAAGTTTCTCAAATAATTTTTTTATTAATTTTAGTTTTGAAAATGATCGTTCAGCACTAGATGTAGTCACAGGAATTGTGAGAAATAACATTAATGCAGTGCATATTTCAGGAAAGCTGCAAGACATAAAATGATTTTTTATTTAATAGGTAAATCAGCAAGGTCTCTAAAACGTGAAGATTTTTCTATCTCGACTTTGAAAGTGAATCGAAAACTGAGAATTTCCCTGGCAAATGATTTAGATATGTCTTTTTTATATATCCTAATAAAATCTAGAGCCTTTTTTAATAGATCAGTGTCATTTAAAACTTTTAAAATTGAAGGCTGCAAAAAACTGAAATTTGAAACAATTTTATTTATCAGAAGGAAACGAGATTTCAGTTGGTTAATAATGATGTCCAATAATGGATAAAATATTCGAGCAAACTTTCTGGATCTTGGAGACGCTCATCTTTGCAAAGCTCGTCAAAATGGCGTTTTACCTTCCTCTGAAGAATTTTAGAAAATTCAGGGGTGATGGAACATTTTTCTGCGACACTATTTGCTTCCATTTTTAAATTTTCAAATTCATGGTGATACCTTTCCAATTCTTCTAAACAATTTTTCAAACGTTTTAAGGCACTTGAAAGATCGGTGGCTTTAGACTGAAGTGTTTGAGAGGCTGCAGCAATAGTTAGTAGGATTTAGTAGGCTCTTACAATGGAAAACCAATAACACAATAAAATTGTAGTTTTCTATCTTCTTTTTGAGTGAAACAGCTTCATTTCTTTCACTTCTGATTTGCAATTTTGCATAATTGTTTTCGTTAGCACTTTTTGGAACTTTTAAAGCAAAAACGGCATCATAACATCCTGCCCATCTAATAGGGTTTAATGCTCTTAATGTTATTGAAGTTGAAGACTCTACTTTCTTTATTAGATATAAAACTTAATAAAATATTTCATCTTTCGATACTATGCCAAAAAAATTATAAATTTGTTGAACTGTTTCAAAAATTTTTGCATATCACTCACCTCTCTCTCTGCATCATGAAGTACAAGATTTCAGTTATGAGCAGCACAGTGAACATATACGGCATTTGGCTCAACATCTGTTATGAGCAGACTTAGATAAAATGTAAAACTGTCTGCAAACTTAAATAATTTCTTTAAAATTTTCTGCAAAATAAAAGGAGGCTTCTGAATCCTAAAGTACTACCAACAACAAAAATATCAAGTTGTATGAAGTGCAGGTTCTACCATGAGGTTGGTTGTCAATCCGTCATGATTAATGAATGTGTCAGTTTCGTATGTAACAAGCTACTGCCCCACAATGAACAAAATCAAGACATATTTCAGATAGAAAACTTCCTAAATTTATAACTTTTTTAACAAAATGCAAAAATTTTCTGCAAACTTCGAAAGTTTTCTGCGAACGTCGCTCGCGAGTTCGTCTATATTATCTGGGTTTGGTTATGAGTTTTTGAACTCAGCTATAAGTTCCTTTCATTCCCCTTCATCTTCACCATCATATCCTTGTCTTCAACCCTTATTTAGAGCAATATTTTTGTCATTTACGGATTTAATAACTTCTTGGACATTGCTAAGGCAGTTTGATCCTTAACTTCATAAAATCCTAAAAATATCTCTTTAAATGCTTAACGATCAACTTGAAATTGTATATTATGGTCTTTAGCTGTTTCACTTTGGATTTAAAGCAGAACTTGAAAAAAATAAAAAATGTACTTTTCAAGTGAAATTTAATACTGAAGTACAATGTAAAAAAATATTTCTGAGCTCGTGGCTTCTTGGGTCTGGCCCTCTCGTGTCGAAGGAACGTGGCATTTTACCAGCCCTGCCAATGTTACGCCACTGCTTAATGTCTTGCCTCGAAAGTGGATATGCAAGGAAAGGGCACTATCCTCGTATTTTGCTTGATTTTTTTTTTTTTTTTTGTCGTGTGCCAGCCAGGCTGGCAATTTGGGGTGCGCTGCTTCACTTTTCCAACTATACGTTATTTGGTGTGAAGTCTGACTTCCACAGTACACGCATGCCATAGGGACCCGTTTATAGGGTAGGCAACCTTTCACACACCAACACATTCACACAAAGAAAGGACAAGGACAGGAGAGAGAAAGCACATCCATGCCCAAGCCGGGACTTGAACCAGGGGCCACACCAGCCCTGGCAGACTGCTCTGACCACTAGACAAGATTTTGCTTGATAAAAAATAAATAAAAAACAGCTTCAATTTACTTTTTGTTAATTCTCAAGATGCTTTATAATCCTGGACTACTAAAATAAACTTGATCAATATTTACAAAATGATTAAAGTTGTGTTAACATATTGATCAATTGAATGAAAAGTGAAATTATAAAGGTATAACTTTATTAAGTAAAATATGATAATTATAATTGAAAAGTAAAAATTTGGAACATAAATTTTTACATGCAGATGTGGCCGAATGACACCTCATTCAATGCTTCCCCCAGGCCAAAACTTTGCTCCATCGCTAGTTTTGATATTAAAGTTCCAAAAATGCAGTTTTAGACTATCTTCGAGAACGATGGAAGACAGAAAAAAGTAACTTCAGTACTAATCTCTAAAATATTTTCTAAAATTAAGACCTAAAAGCACAATTGCAGGCCATCCTTCACGAAGTTTGGAAACGAAACCGGATTGTGAACTTCCCCAGGAACGTTTTCACAATCAAACTCCAGAAACATAACTATATACGATTTTTTGCAAGTTGATTTTCAAGCCTTTGCCCCAAAAATTGTACAAAATTCCAATCTTAAAAACGAGATTGTGCGTCATCTTTGGTACTGTTAAGGGAAAGGATGCAGTAGAAAAATTCTCCCTCAACTTTTCAATGTTTTTGTTTAGAATCCTAAGCATAGGATTTCAGTTTTTTTACCCTGGCAGACAGCCCTCTTGAAGGATATTTTGCTAAGCCTGTGTTTAGGCAATATGATTCTTGTTATGAGTGATGATGACTAGGACTTTTTGACCAGTATGTGAACTATCATGGACTAGGATTTTAAATAGCAATACGGAAACACAAAGGTGTTTACGGAGTTGTGTTAGAAACAATTTCAGTATCTATATAAGTGCTCATATGTACCAGGTGTGTAAGTATGAAACCGGAATTTCCCATAAGTGGCGCTTGATGTCGATGTAGTTACCGACTCATCATGTCAGCGGTGTCTTGTTATTGTATTGATATCCGACAAAGATTTCCAACTCACAATAACACGAGTTTCATTCCGTAGCATTAGTTTATTAGAGATAAACATGTCGAGTTTTGTGCCAACAAATTACGATTTGCGGACATCACTAGTTTTCTGTTTTCATCTGAAGAAAACCGCAGCCGAATCGCATCAAATGCTTGTGGAGGCGTATGGTGAGCATGCTCTCGGTAAAACCCAGTGTTTCGAGTGGTTCAAACGGTTCAAAAGTGGCGATTTTGACGTGAGGAACGAAGAACGTGGAAGACCACCGAAAACATTTGAAGACGCTGACCTGCAAGCCTTGTTGGACGAAGACCTGGGGAAACTGTCAATACTGAACGCCACCGACAACAAATGACCAATTTGAATCGAGCTTTGAGTGCAAAACGACCAAAATACCAACAAAGACAACACAAGGTGATTTTGCTGCATGACGACGCACCAGCACACAAAGCAAAACGGGTCCAGGAAACGATAGAGTCGTTCCGTTGGGAGATTCTTTTGCATGCGGCTTACTCACCGGACCTTGCCCCATCCGATTATTACTTGTTTGCATCGATGGGACACGCACTTGCTGAGCAACGCTTGACTTCTTACGAAGCTGTACGAAAATGGCTCGATGACTGGTTTGCCTCAAAAGATCAACAGTTCTTTTGGCGCGGAATCCACAAATTGCCAGAAAGATGGCAAAAATGTATAGATAGCGACGGACAATACTTTGAATAAGGTACTTTGTATCATATCATTACAATAAACGTGTTTTCCTGTAGAAAAATTCCGGTTTCATACTTACACACCTGGTATATAAAATGCTATATTAGGATTGGCAATATGTGTTAAAACAAAGAATTCTAGGGGGTTCACTCTATCTCTATACAAACAGGTACTAATTTTTTCGCAAATATGCTCATAAAGTGCTTCTTAGAATGTGCTTAAAGCCTTTGTTTTGTAGTAAAATATGGCTACTCATCCTACGATTGCAATTACTTTTATTTATTTTTCACTTTTAGCAGGCCAGCATAGCAGACCCTCTGGTATAAGATCCCGAATAACGCTTTAAGAAACTCTGCACTATTGGGTACTGTTTGGCCGGTTCATACTTAATTCTCTTTTTTTTAAGGAATCAAGTATGCATTATGAAGTTGGGGAGAGAGAGTGGCACGCATGGTGCAAACACCACTGTATGAAGTAAGTCAACTATTCAAAGAGGGCAGCAAAATTTGAAAGTGCCCTGGGCATAGAAACTCTTAAGTTTTATCAATTACATTAATTTTTAACTGCTAAAAAGTGGTTTTAAATGTATGTAATTGAAAAGAGAAAAAAAAACACACACACACACACACATTTGTTGAAATTTAATTCACTAAAATTGTTCTATGAACTAAAAAACTTTCTGCTTCTTTGCAGTTGTAACTGGTGAGCGCCCTGAAAGTGGGTGATCGAGCAAATTGAAGTGATAATTGACATTGTAAAATAAATAAACAGTTTAAATAAGTTACAAATGCTGTAAAATATAGAAAAGAAAATAATTATGAAGGTTTAGACATGATAATTTTTGTTGGTATCTGTCTGAAGTTGCCAGAAAGAAAACTGGAAAACAAAGACTTTGTGGGATTTTTTCTAAAGTTCGAGGCACAAAATTATACGACTAACTTCTGACATGTAGCTAACTGTTTATTCGGCATAATTTTTAACACCATTTTAAGAATAAAAAACTCAAAATAATCAAAGCGACTTTAATCAGTTTTTAGAAATGTTTAGTAAAATTAAGTTTTCACTATTTTACCATTTTTAAATGATCATTTAAAAAAAAAAAAAAACGACAGGTGCCATGGAACTGATGAAAGCTTGTAACATGACAATTATATTACCTTCTGACATTAATAAGATAAATTTGGGACTCTAAATTTTCGAGATACGGCATCAAAAATGAAAAAAATCTTGCTTGGCATTCTAGAGAGTTGCCATGTTTATTTTATGCAACAATAATCATCCACAATAATCACTTTTATTGAACATTGTGTTTTAGGATCATGTACGAATGGTCCTAAAACATAATGCTCAATAAAAGTTTGGCACTTGATTGAAGTTTTCCAATTTGTTGCTTTGAATATTCAAAGTTTTTCACAAAACCCTAATTTTAGGATTAATTTTCAGACTTTATTTTATGATGCCAAGAAATCAACACCAATCTGAAGTTTTCCAGAAATTGAGGTTCAAACTTATATAATTTCTACTGCAGCACAAAAAAAAACAGAAATTACCGAACAGAAAAGTGATTGGCAGAAAGAGATTGGCTATTTGTACGAGAGAATATGTGGAGCAAATTTCATCAAAAGTAAAAACGTAAACTTTCACACCTCTACAGGAAATTTGCCTCGCTTAGAAATAGAAAGAACGGTTCCCATTATTTTATTTTTCAAATCTAGAGTCTAACTTACAGTCCCTTACTTGTGTTCAGGGACATAAACATGAGATTAAAATTTTTCATAGTGTATTTTTATTTTGTAGTTTTTCAAGAGTATTTTGTAGTTTAAAATTAATTTTACTTTACTTTTAAAAGCAAAGGGGTGTGAAAATGCACCCCTAACTGAAGCTTGTGGATATAACCATAAGATTAATAATTTTAGTATTTATTTTTCAACCTTTAAAGTAATTTGATATTTTGCCTAGTGGATTTAATTTTATTTTATTTTTGAAAGCTATTGGGCGAAAGAGCATCTCCTGCTGCACTCATAGACATTAATCCTATTTTTCCCAACGTACCTTGCTTTGCTATTTAAGTATTTTGTATTTTTTCATTTTTTAAAATTAATGTAATTCATTTAGTAAAAATAATTTTAAAAAAAGAAGAAAAAAAAAATGAAATAAATAAGTTTTTTTCATTTCTTTTCAAAAAGTCAGATGTGCAACTCCCAAAACGGAATACACAAACTAAATCTTTGAAAGCTAAAATAATAAATTTTAACGTATTTCAAACAACATACTCGCAAAACTTCTCTCAAATACTTAAAAATTAAAATTCAAGCCAAAAACTGCGCTTTTTGAAAAATGTGCCAAAAACACAAACATATGATTGGCAAGGTTGTAAAACAGGGCGATAAAGCACCAATTTTAACATCCATGTGTTCCCATAAACAAAGTAGCAATCTTGACAGTCCATTATTTTTATTTGATTTCAATTTAAATAGATAATGGTTATGATATTGAAATGCCATTCGCAATCGATATGCACACGTTAATATTTCTCTGAGAAAAACAATTAACTCATAAAGAAGTAAGAAATTTTGCGTGAATTTAAAATTTATAATTGCAATCAGAATAATTCAAACATGCTAATTGTTGTTGATCATAGGAACTGTTAAAATTAGAAGTTGTTCATGAAGTTTATTTTACTCAGAAACTTTGTATCAATCAAATAACACGATTTACTACCACAATTTACGTTCCCGCCATTTCCAAGCATTAGCAATAACGCATCAGATACATATAAGTACACATTCCTGCAGCACAATCGAAAAGAAACGACGAATACAAAGAAATATGAGATTTTAATATTGAGAAGTAAGTAAAAAATGAATCGACTTACCAACTTTTCAGAAAACGAGTAATATGTAAGAGAAATAGAGCAGTTGTCATAACTTTGTCAAATTCATTCTACTATGTAACCACGGTCGCGGTAGGTTTACTGTAACGTAAACAGACTTTCGCCAAGTATTAGCGGAAAAATAAAGCATCGATTTATTGTCGCCAAATATCCCAGTTCGCAACGCAGTTAAAAATCAATGAAATCTCAAACAGATTCGAACACATTGTCATTGGGCGTGAAGTCATAATAATAAGAAGATAATAATGTGTTAGGTTACGGAGATTTTTAATAAAGTTTAAACGAATAAACTTTCATGCTACTTCTTGCTTGAACCACTTTTCCTCTTCGAACTTAAAACTAAAATGAAAATGCAAAGGAAGGGAGGAGGGGAATCTACTAAAAAAATACATAAATATATTATTGTAATTCATCTTATGTCCTCTACTTAAAAATCATCTTGCCTCGAAAATTTTTGCACACTAAAGGTCCTTGTTTCACGTTAAAATTGAAATATCGATAGGCAAAAAACATGCAGAGAAAAAGAATGAGGTTGAAGCAGAAAACGGAGGAAATAGTAAAAAAAAAAAAAAACAATTAATAAGTTTGCGAAAGTTCAACAGAGAAAGTATCACGATGAAAAGTACGGAACAGTGTACAAAAAAAAGAAAAAGAAAGAAAGAAACGACAAGAGCAATGAGAACGACAGAAATCTTTCTGTCAAAAATCTTCACGGATAGAGAACTTCTCCATGAGCCATGAAGCAGTGTTCGTCTTAATGTTCTGTTCTGAGTATTTACAGCGTCCTTATACAGGGGCACTTTTTAATTAAATTCTGCAAAAATTATTTAAAAGGCGTGTCAGATTTAAAAGAGCGTTTGAACATTTGACAAAATCATTTTTAAAAAAAATTCGCAAGAGAGTCCCCGAATAATTCACCTCTGTCCCTAACATCACCTAAAATTATCTAAAGCTTTGTTTTTAGAACTTTAATTTCAAAATATTTCAAGGAGAATGCTTTCGTGCCTGAACTCTTTTCTTAACGTTATCAAGAATGACCTGCAACTGCGTTTTAGGACTTCAACTACGAACAAATTCCAGCGGAAGGCCATACTGACCTACTTCATATCAGTAAAGATCATCTAAAATTTCGTTTTTAGGACTTTTGTTGCAAAAAAAAAAATTCACAGGAGAGTCTCCGAAAATTTCCCCTTGTCATCATGAGTTTTTCGGACTTTAATTTTATAACACTTCCGAGGGACTGTTTAATGTACGGCCCTGCAAATTCGTGAACCAGGCCTCCAAAATACAAAGTAAATTTCCTTATTGATTCCCTTTTTTAGAAGCTACTGCTTCTTAAAAGTGTAGATTTGCTCACGACTCATGAGCGTCAGGGCTTATGGTGATTGTGGGACGCGTCCTCCCTCAATAATTTGAAAGAGGGGACAGTCCACTTCAATAGTGTTTTTCCCATAAAAGCTCACAAATCATTTCACCCAAGTTCGAATGAATTTTCAGTCAAAAAGTTCCTTCTGCTTTTTCTCACATATCTATTCTGCTAAAACAAAGTAAATCAATTTAATGTCACTGTACATTTGCGTCAGAGCGAGTGGAAATCTAAGAGATCACATCACTCATGCCACTTTTTTAATATCAGTCATAATATGAAGCAAAATTTGAGACAATTTTATGAATTTAAGCTATAAAAGTATGAAGATAGAGAAAGTACTCATAAATCACAACTTTAATTGCATATTCTCCAGTATTTGAATTGTATACTCTTCAGGGCATGCAATTCTGTTTTCCACAAATTGAAGAAGGATTTGTGTAAAAATGTGTATGAAATTTTTATTGCAATTTGTGCTTCATTATATATTTCACTTTATCAGTTTTTATTAGGTCCCCTTTTGTTTGTTATTTTTATGAATGATATTCATGAAAATGTTTCTGGAAACATGAATTGTTTTGCGGATGATGTCAAACTTATAGGGGTTGTAGAAAATGACGAACAAATTAATCAGCTGCAGCAGGATTTGGATCATATTACTAAATGGGCAGACAAGTGGGGTATGGCAGTTAATGTTGGGAAATGTCAAGTGCTGCATTTCGGTCATGGAAATAAGTCTATAAGCTATTATTTACAGGGTTCAGTCATTTAGTAGGGCAGATGACGGCCACCTCGTCTAGTGGTCAGCGACGTCTGACCGTGATGCGGTGGCCCCGGGTTCGAGTCCCGGCTGGGGCATGGGCGTACTTTCTCTCTCTCATGTCATTGTCCTTTCTGTGTGTGTGAAAGTGAGTTATGAATGAATGCCTACCCTATGAACGGGTCCTTATGGCATGTGTGATGAGCATAAAATCGGTCTTCCACTTAAAATGGTGCTCTTAAAAACGGAAGCCGTATCTTTACCCCATCCTTAATGGACCTAGTCTAGCTCTGCTGACCAACGGGGGCATGTAACAACAACATTAGGGCAGATCAGGCGCGGATCCAGAGGGGGGGTCATGGGGGTCATGACCCCCCCCCTTAACCGGCAAAATATGGCAAAAAATTGCCTTTTTGGTACTTATATTGCGAAAAAATTGACAAACCCCCCCATTTTTGCCCAAAAATTGCACTTTGACCCCCCCCCCTTTCCGAAAATGACCCCCTCCTTAGCCAAAAGCAGGATCCGCCCTTGGGGCAGATAATGTTATGGATCTAGGTGTCTTACTAAATCAGGATTTCAAGTTTAGTCAACAGTGCGGCATAGCTAATAACAAAGCCAATAGGATGCTTGGGTTTATAAATAGATCTATTTCAAACAAATCTAAGAAGGTTCTTCTACTCTGTATAGAAGTTTGGTAAGACCTCATTTGGAGTAAGCTGTTCAGTTTTGGTATTGGTCTCCTTATCTGAAGAAAGATATTAATTTATTCGAAAGGGTACAAAGAAAGGCTACAAGGTTAGTAAATGGACTTTCTAATTTAGACTACGATTCCAGACTTAGAATGCGTATAGCCTTGAGCAAAGAAGAATCAGAGGGGACATGATTCAGTTGTTTAAATTTATTAAAATGAATGATGTTATGGGGTTAGATTTTTGCACGAAAAGCAGGACAAGGGGTCATTGTTTTAAACTGTTTAAATCTCAGGCTAATCTGGAAATTCGAAAAAATACTATTTTAGCAGGGTAGTGGGAACTTGGAACAGCTTACCGGAAGAGGCGGTAAGGAGCAATGGAGTGGATGGCTTTAAGAGGGCCATTGATCGTCATTGGGGTCTTTAATTTGACTAGGACCAGCCCAGTTGGGTCCAGAGCCTGCTGCTGGTCGTCGCATTGGTATTTATTTATATTTGTGCAATATATCAACAGTAATGCAGTCAAGAGGGACGTCGGACTCAGCTTTCCCCTATTCCTCAATTTTTTATTTTTACTTAAGCGTCCTCACACTTTTAATTTCTGCGAGTGTTCAATTTCAATAATTATATATACGCTCTAGGGATGCATCGATAAGCAAATTGGCCGATTACCGATTACCGATTAATCGACTGGGCCGATTAATAATCATTGTGATTATTCTTAGTACTATTAATTTCGCTGTCACTTTTTTTTTCTTCTTTCACAATTTCGATTTTAGAAATAGTCGCTAATTTATTTCTGAGGGAGTTTTTTTTTTTTCCTTTTCTTAATTTTCCCAAAGTAATTTCAAAAATTTTCAAATTTCTTTAAACCTAAATTAACATATTAGACAAGAAAATTAAAAAAATAATAATAAAATAGGGGGAGGTTGTGATGAGCACTTTAAATTAGGAGTGTTTTGAATTTAAATTAATTTCTCAACTATAAGTAGTCATTTAATTTAAGACTTTTATTCCTTGAAAATTAGAGGTTTTCTGAAACCACTATGCTAAAGAGAAAAGTATCGATACATGCAAAATGTTGTAACATTTTTTATATGTGTATTTATTTAACACAGAAAAACTAATTTATTAAAACATTTATCAACTGATAGGATTATTTTTTTACATTTCATTCTTCGAATTACTTGTTTTGTTTCTATGCACTACACCTTCGTACTGCATGTAATGCTTATGTTTATAGAAAATTACTTATTTATCTTAATATATAAAAATTACGTGTCCCTGTGTTTGTGGCCAATGGACTCCTCAGCTACTGAACCGATTTTAACCAAATTTTGCACGCAGTTTCAGTTTGGTCCAACTTAAATGATAGGATAGTTTTTATCTCAATTTAGGACCGCAATATATTTTTTATTGCAAATTATCTATTTAGCTACCAGCTTTTCTGTATTCTTGGCTTCTATAAGATAAAATCTGCTGCTGGGTTGTCAGTTGCTTCGGAAGCAAGAAGCAATAGTGGCAACGATCAAGGATGTCGAATCGGTTTCTGGCATATTCGTCCCGATTGTCTTAATTTAAATTGTGCGTGTAAGTATTAGTAAATCAATATCCGGAAAAGTATTATTTGCTTACTTCTCCTTTACTTAATTCAATTTATTAAAGCAGTTTAGATACTTAACATATGCCATTTTGTATGTTTTAAAAATATTTTTCTTTTCCCTCATGTTTGGGTACAAATGTTTTTTTAGGAAAATTATTTTAGTGAAAAATATCATACCTTTTTCGAGCTTTGAGTTATAAAATATTCATATTGTTTATTGATTTTTATGTCAGGTAAAGAAAGGCTCACTGCATTATGTGATCTTTTACCTACGTAATATTTAAATTTTTAGTGATTTAGTTCAGAATTGTATTTGCTAAGCGTATCCATCTGCAGCAATAAATTTGCAAATTATCGTTCAACAATACATTTGGTATTTACTATTCAAAAAACAAATTCTTAGGAGAGAAATGTACTGTTTTATGGTGCGAAGATTAAAATTATTTCTATGCACACAATTTTTACCGTCACATTGCTTTGTAACATAAATATACACCTCATAGTTTGCGATTCAAAATTCGACTGTTTCGTAAATATCGTACCTTTTCGGGTTTTTAAGTTTTACAATATTCATTTTTTTGTGATTTTGTATTTCAATTGTATTGTAATTTAAAAAGGTTTTACTGTAATTTGTGAACTTTTACCTGTGTAATATTAAAATTTAGAGTGATTTTGCTCAGAATTGTATTTCCTAAACGTACCTCTCTGCATTCATAAGTTTTCAAATTATTACTATTATAGCTTATTTTTTATTTTTATATTTTTTTCCTTAGTAAATACAAATGTATTCTTGAACGACAATTTGCACATTTATAACCGTAGGTAGTACGGTAGTTCGCTCAGTGTATAAAATTTTTAACTAAATCATACCTTAGCCACAGCAACGCGTGGCCGGGTCAGCTAGTTCTTTATAAATTTATTCATCGTCGTTTCTTGTTCAAGTCATATTTAAAGTAAATTAAAAAAAATTTCCGCCTGTTGATCGGCAAAAATTTGCCTGATTATTATGTAAAATGAAATACTCATCTTTTCGCGATCAAATTTAAAAGTTCTGGAATTTAATTGTTCCTAATTATGTCATTTGAATATCAGCTCTGAGGATTATCTTTTAGTATTCCATTCAGTTTTACGCAGTGTATGAAATATATTTTTTTTACTCTGCACACTTTCATACTACATATTATAGTAAGGATTGCAGAAAATTACATTTATTTATTGTTAATGAAATTATTTATTACAATTTCTTGGTGGAGGTATCCTTTGAAAAATAGTGTTTAAAAAATACTTTTTCCTCCGATTAATCGGCAAAATCTTGCCTATTTTTTATAATCGAAAAAGTGGCCGAATATGGTCGATTAATCGGTACTGTCAAATATTCGGTGCATCCCTAATACGCCCTCCGCCTTTCCGTTCGTGACTGTACTATTGTAGCATACATGAAGACCCGAAAGCAGAATACTGCTAAATCGGCGACGTACGTCGCAGAACAGACACCGCGGCTGCAGAACAATTCTGTTTAAAATTAAGCAAAAAAAAAAAAAAAAAAAACCGTTATCGTTAGAAAGCAAAAAAAAAAAAAAAAAATCGTTTCGTTCGTAGCCCATGTCTCGCAAAGCAGAGGGCAATAAATTCGCCGTCGGCGCCATAGCCAGTGCCGTGAAAATTTCCATATAGACCACAGCAGACGTGCGGACGACTTGACTTGAGCTTCCGAGGACCTTCCTGATTTTTCCGCAGAACTTCAGTGATGACACTTGCGCAGGCTTCGTTTGAAGTTCTGCAGTCCTTCTTATTTGGGCCGCAGAACTTTACCTACGAAACTTGCAGTACACATTCGTTATTCAAATAATGTTTCCAACGATTATTTTTTCCGCATGAGAATCGCGGGGACGCATGTTTAAAACAATTTTTTCGCAAGAGAATCGCAGGGTGTTCAATTGAAGTTTTGCAGGTCTTCACACTTTATCCGCAGAACTTCAGTGACGACATTTTGTAGTATATATTAGATATTCAGTTATGTTTAAAACCATGTTTCCTCATGAGGAGATGGCGGGGACGCAAGCTTCGCTTGAAATTCTTCATTCTTTCACATTTTGGCCGCAGAACTTCACTGACGAAGCGTGTATAGTACAAACAGTTTTTCAAATTATGTTTAAAACAATTAATTCTTCCGCGTTAAAGAGTCGCGGGGAGCGGGATTCGTTTGAAGTTCTGCGGGGGGGGGGGGGGGCTACACATTTTATCCGCAGAACTTCAGTGACGAAACTTGTAGTACAAACTATAGTTATTCAAATTTTGTTTCAAACAATTAATTCTTTGTTAAATAATAGCGGAAAAACGGGCTTCGTTTGAAATTCTGCGGGCCTACTCATTTTATCCGCAGAACTTCAGTGACGAAACTTGCGGTACAAATTAGGTATTCGACAATGTTCAAAACATTTTTTCCTCGTGAGAGAATCGCGGAAGGGGGGGGGGGAGAACTCGCTTGAAGTTTCGCGGTCTTTCACATTTTGGCTGCAGAACTGCAGAGAAGAAACTTGCAGTGCATATTAGTTATTCAAATGATGTTTAAAACTATTAGCTCTTCCTGTTGAGAGAATCGAGGGGCGCAGGCTTCGTTTAAAGTTCTACAGGCTTTCACATTTTGGTCACAGAACGTCAGCTACGAAACTTCCCGAACAAATTAGCTTTTCAAATTTTTTTTAAAACAATAAATCTTTGCTTATCAATAAATGGCGGGGGGGGGGGTGATCGCTTGAAGTTCTCATCACGTTTTGACCGTAGAACTGCTGTGACAGAACAAATTAAGATTAAAAATAATTTTTCCTGTGGAAGAATCGAGGTGACACAAGCTACGCCTGTAGTTCTGCGGGCCTTATCATTTTAACCGCAAATTAGTTATTCAGATTGTATTAAAAACAATTTTCCGGTGAGAGAATCGCGGGGCAAAGCTTTGTTTAAAGTTCTGCGGCATTTCACATATTGCTGCAGAATTGCTCTTACGGAACTCGCAGTGAAAATTATTTATTCAAATGATGTTTAAAACAATTTTTTCGCGTAAGAGAAACGCGGGGTGGAGGGGGAGGGGAGTCTCTTTTCAAGTTTTTCGGGATTTCACATTTTGGCCGCAGAACTTCTGACGGAGCTTGAAGTAAAAATAGTCATTCAAATTATTTTAAAACAATTTTAGCCTGTAGAATTAAGAAAATTTTTGCTGAAATGTTTGCTGTTTTGCTCAATGAAGTTTTAAATTTTGAATAGTAAAAAACAGAAATCCAATCTACTGAAGAAGGAACAATTTCCCTAACAAGTCTTTCAAAGAAGGATGAAAATGACTAAAGAATCTGAAAGGAATATGATTGAAATTTGGACAAACGCGAGGCAATCTCCATTGTATATGCAATACTGTCTGGTTGACATTACATGTGTTGCATAAGGGAACTAGTTCATGTCAAAACAGATGTCTGTGAGTAAATCTGATGTGGCCCAAAGAAGGAGGTATTACAACTTTTTCTTTTCTGGTGATTTTTGATGACTTGTAGTAGACTCCCTAGTTTTTCTATGTTTCGAATTGTCCAGTCTGTTACAAGCCTTTTAAAATAAAATAAACAATTGCATTCAATCTGATATACATTTTTAAAAATATATTTAGTATAACTGCCGTGATTAGCTTGCTACATTGAATTATGTCGTCAACAACCAGGGTGAGCCTCATTCTTTTCTTATGGTAGTAATTTGAACTGTTGGATGTCCATTCTGTTACAGTCGATTTCATGATGAAAAAAGATTTTTTTCTTGAAATTGCAGACAGACTTACAGTTTTAGGCTGTTTATTCTACTTTATTCTTGTTCTGTGATTCTAACTTTTCTTTGTGATTATGAAGATATTTTAAAGGCTTATTTGTCCACTCTGTTACATGTCCACTCTGTTACACAAAGTGATCAAAATATTTAATATCCTTCCAAAAATGAGTCATGTACTAGTTATTTACACTTCATTATACACAAATAAATTGAAACTCAATTAAAAAAATATGATTAGTTCGTAGAAATTATTTAAATTGATAAATAAATAAATATATATATATATATATATATATATATATATATATATATATATATATATATATATATATATATATATATATATATATATATATATATATATATATATATATTCAATTTGGTTGCGTTTCATTAAATTCTAAATTGTAGTACCATGTAAAAATGAGAACACTTTTTGGTAACATTTTGACGGTAAATATATAGTGTATAAATCTATCTTGCAGAACAATTTTGGGCAAATAATTTTGCGTTGCAGAACATCACTAAGTATTCTGCTTTGGGGCATGAAGATATTCTTATCTTGTTTTGTATAAATTAGGTTTTTTTTTTCTCTAACAGTTAAATGAATGCAAGCTACTAGTTCCAATTCTAGCCAATGGAAATGTACTTTCATAGGCTACTGTTGGAATTCAGTAACTAACAATTAATAGTAACTTTTATTGCAGAAATTTTGAATCATAACTGAGTGTTTTAAATTTTCATATGATCGATAAAACTTTATTGTATTGCATATGTCATTTCCAGTTTAAAAAGTTTTACGTTTAGAAAATAGTTATAAGTTTATTTAGCAAACTAAAAAAGTAGTTTTGTATTGAAAGCATTATAAATTCAAATTGGTTTGAAAAAATGAAAATTGTTTGAAAATGATTAAAATTTTAATTAACATGATGGCCCTTAACTTCCTTCCATTTTATTTCCAAAAGGAAAAAAAAAAAACTCTAAATATTATTACGAAAATCACAGAAGTAACAGAGTAACACAGAATTTTTTCCCTATAATTCATAAAAAAATATTTTAATGAATAATATCATACAGTTAAGCTGTTAATATACAGTCGATGATCAAAAATCCGGCCATCCATATCGTTTTTCTCTTTTAGAGTGAACTTTGAAATTTAGCCGCTAGCCATAAGTAAATTTCAAAAAATATGTTCTTCAAAACAAAATGCGAGTGTCGCATAAATACAAAAAATGTTGATTATGATAAGAGAATAAATTAATTGTTTTATTATTATTATTTTAATTTTTTATAATGTTATGCTTTTATTAAAACCATTTATTGGTTGCGAAATATATCAAAATAAAGTAGATAAATATAAAACTTTGAGCAAATACATAGATATATACTCTACGTCTACATAGCAAGTTTGTTTTTTCAGTGACTTTATACCCGGTCTAAAGTTTAGACGTTTTTCAATTGAATTCTTCTCATTATGTGATGTCCAAACATAGGCACCCAGTAAAATGTTTAATGCAAATAAATAAACACACTCGCAATATGTATTTTTAAAAACAATCCCGAAGTAATTTTTTTTTCCGAAAGTGGTACAATTATGCACGATGTACATTGCAACCAAGTGGTAGGTGGGTTAAAAAAAAGGTTGGGAATTGCTGCTGTAGTTCATTTCTAAAAAAAAAAAAAAATAATAATAAAAATTGAGAGTTGGCTATATTTTAAGGCTTTACTCTGTAATATTGCTTAGGCACGTTGGTATATTTAAAGACATTTCCTGACAATGTATAAATACGTGTACCACAGAACTATTTTTTGAAGAAAACTTAGAATAAAAAGAGTGAGTGAAATAATGGCTAAAGCTTTTTACTGCAGCCCCAACATTCTATATTTGAAACAAACAAAAAATATTAGGGTGGAGTTTTAAAATTTCTACATGGATAAAAGAAAGTATTTAAATATTGCCGACTCCCCCCCTTGTCGGCCCTAGTCCCCACTCTGCTGTCACAAGTGACATACAATAGTGTGTTTCATAATTCAAAATAAGAAAGAAACGTCTAGATAAACACTCCACGAATCCCCCAATATCATTGAAGATTATCTAAAATTTCACCTTTAAGAGTTCAACTTTGAAAAGTTCCCGGGAAGAGACACCATACACAAACACATCATCATCATCAAGGCTCGTCTAAAACTTCGTGTTTCGAGAAATTTTAGAAGAGCCTTTGAAATCGTTACCATTCAAAAAAGTCCCTGAACATATCTCTTTCTCCTAGCATTATTACAGCTCGTCTAAACTGCATTTTTAGAACTACTATGTCAAAAAAAATTGCGCTCTCTCTCTCTTTTTATCCACTAAAGTAACCTAATTCTTATTTCTTTGTTATATGCTTGTAATAACTTTTAGCCAAGCCAAAATCTGGATTATCTTCTCCATTTTTCATGCTAGATAGAGGAGTGAAAAAATTGAGTGACAGCCTCACAGTATATGTTCAAATGTCTCTTTTTGTGAATTTTCTGTCAAGCACTGAATGCTTCATCCAAAAATCACCGAGATTTTTTTTTCTATGTAAAACATGTTTCTTCGGCCCATGAATTTTTCTCCATTTAACTGTAATACATGATATTTACGATGACATTTTTTAGAACAAAATAAGTAAATATTTCGGCGGCCCCTATGAAGCTATCTTGTTTAGTCATCTACTCATTTTTTTTCTTTTAAATTAAAATGAAGCTTTTTGTTTGTACTATTTGTTTGTACTATGCACTGAATAAATTTCTTTCGTTAAAAAATATTTGAAACGTACATTTCGACGACCCCCCAGTTTGGTAAATTATATTGCAGAGTAATGAAAGTTCCCAAATAATATTCACAAATTGCATACTTCTTTGAATATTTTGCGTAAAAAAAGTTTTTAGTCTTATTCCATTCGTTCATTTATCATTAACATTTATTTTTTTTAAGACTTCGGTGCGGTAGCTTTCTTTCATCTCTTTTAAAAATTGGCAGCCCCATTTCTAAAGAAAGTGCAGGGGGTGCAGGGGCTGCAAATACGGGGGGGGGGATATTTTTCGCAGAATGTTAAAAAAACGGAAAAATTCAATTTGTGTATAACACAAATCAATGATCACGTGTAAAAGAAACTCGAAAAGTTTGTCAAATTTTCAACAAAAATTGATAAAACTCATCCTTAAACATATTCTCAAGATGATTTCTAATAAGAGAGTAATCTGAAAAAAAAAATGCTCTGAAACAAGTATAACGGGATAAGAAAGGATTTTCAACTTTCAAGCTGTTTGGGAAATAGCACAAGACACTGAAAATCGATGGAAAAAAGCTATTTTTCGTGACTCCAAACATTGCATATTAAAACTTGAATAAAAGCTAAAACTAATTTTTAATCAGGACATTTTATGTGATAGCTAATTACAAAATAATTTTAAAGTTTGGTCATAAGAATTTAAATTGTTTTAATACCTCCAATTTTTCTTAATATTTCATCCAGCTTCAGATATCTTTCTGTTAACTAATATGTATTTTTTTTCCATACTGAATTACTTCATATTTAACAAACTCGCCCCCTCAAACGAAATATTGAAATGCCGCTCCTGGGGGGTAGCACCCCCCCCCCCCTTGACGACTACGCTGGGAGTCGGGAGACAGATTTACAGGCATCTGGATCCGACCACGGGCGCCCCGACCCTTAGAATTTTGAGAGGACGGAAATTCTCAATTTTCCAAACAGAACTCCAACTTTTGCGAACGATGAAATATGGGTATATGCACATAACTTCAAATAAAAAGGGACATTCAGTGATTTGAAAATTGCAATGCTGCAATTAAGTCTCAAAATTTGCTGAATCTTCAGACGAAATTTGCGGAAAAACGAAATATTTTGGGAGGTCACTGCGACCTCTCGTGGTCTCTCATCGGGACGCCCTTGCATCCGGCTTCTGGAGTCAGACAGTCAGAGGCGATCCGTAGCCCTGCGCTGCTACAAATGACTGTTAATTTTGAATCTTGGAAAGTAGAGGACACTGTTAGATAATTAGAAAATACTCTCAGAATGTTATTAATTTATTCCAATAGATGGCAGCATTGTGTTTTAGAATATTTCATATATTATGGTTTGGATCTTAATACGTCGGAAAATTTCGAGGTGCGCAATGCATAGGCGGACTTACGGGGGTGCCAGGGGGTGCCCCGCACCCTCAACAGTTTGCTTAAATTTTGAAAAAAAAAAAAAAAAAAATTAGCGTATTTCATCTGAAAACAGTTTGGAAAATAAGTTATATTTTTTCATTGCTACAATTCAATTTAATTCACTAGAAAGAAAACTCCAAAATACTATATATTATGTACTTCAGAGCAAGCACGTATCTAGAACTTTGTTTAGGGGGGAGGGTCCAAGGTCACGAAAGATGAATCAGAAGTAATAATTGTTTATTACATTAACACTAATTCAATTAAAATTATAATAATTATTAATATACAATGTTTAACTTAAAATGTAATTAATTAATTAAAATTGATAACGAAATTAAGTATAATTAATTAAAAAAAATTGCAGTAGCAAATAAATTTTTGGCAATTTATAACAGTCATCCATGCAAAAATTTTAAATGTGAAGAAAAAAAAAATTCATCACATCTCATTTCATTCGCTGAAACATTTATGTTCATGCTTCGAAAAAGAGTGTTATATAATTCCTCCGAAGAAAAATTTCACAATAAAAGAAAATCAGAAGACAAATACTTTTCCAGGAATTATTAGGAAAGATGTTGATAATACTTCAATAAAATATTAAACTTTGTAATATATTTCAAAAAAAAAAAAAAAAGAAAGAAAGAAAGTATGTATTTATGTTCATTTTATTGCTCCCCCTCCCCCTATACCCTTATTCGATTTGACTCGATGATTTCATACAAACTTCAACTATGCTCTGGACTGGGCGATAATATTTGCATTGTTTTACTTTCAAACTTTGAATTAATTTTCTTTATTTAAGTTTATAAAATTCTTTCGACAATACGAAATAGAATCTCCAAACTTACCCATTTTCTAATTTTTTCATTTAAAAGTCTAAACAAACACAGTTTAATTGGAGAAATTATTAACCACTTGCGAAGCAGAATCCGAAATTTCGAAAAAAAAAAAAAAAACGGTGGGACAAAAAAGACGGCTTATATAATAATATATAGATTTTATTGATTATGCCCGCTAATTAAAATCGTAAAACTATGTAAATTAGTCGAACACAAGGCCTAAAAAAATACGAATTTATCGATATCTCGTTCGATGATCATTTCACTGGCGTTCGGGAGCAGTTATACTGACATACATACATAAATAGATACAATCTACGTACATGATTTTTTAGTAATATAAAATCGTCAAATTTGTAAAAAAATCTGCAAATTTTCTGCACAGGTTTTACTTAACAGATCTAATTTTCCCGTAAATGACGCTGATTCGACTCAAACTCGGCATTTTCGCAAGAGAATTTGATTCTTTAACAAATTTCTACATGAAATCTGCAGAAAATCCCCCAATATCATTGAAGATAATCTAAAATTTCACCTTTAAGAGTTCAACTTTGAAAAGTTCCCGGGAAGAGACACCACACACAAACACATCATCATCATCAAGGCTCGTCTAAAACTTCGTGTTTCGAGAAATTTTAGAAGAGCCTTTGAAATCGTACCATTCAAAAAAGTCCCTGAACATATCTCTTTCTCCTAGCATTATTACAGCTCGTCTAAACTGCATGTTTAGAACTACAATGTCAAAAAAAATTGCGCTCTCTCTCTCTTTTTATCCGCTAAAGTAACCCAATTCTTATTTCTTTGTTATATGCTTGTAATAACTTTTAGCCAAGCCAAAATCTGGATTATCTTCTCCATTTTTTATGCTAGATATAGGAGTGAAAAAATTGAGTGACAGGCTCACAGTATATGTTGAAATGTCTCTTTTTGTGAATTTTCTGTCAAGCACTGAATGCTTCATCCAAAAATCACCGAGATAATTTTTTCTATGTAAAACATGTTTCTTCGGCCCATGAATTTTTCTCCATTTAACTGTAATACATGATATTTACGATGACATTTTTTAGAACAAAATAAGTAAATATTTCGGCGGCCCCTATGAAGCTATCTTGTTTAGTCATCTACTCATTTTTTTTCTTTTAAATTAAAATGTAGCTTGCTATTTGTTTGTACTATGCACTGAATAAATTTCTTTCGTTAAAAAATATTTGAAACGTACATTTCGACGACCCCCCAGTTTGGTAAATTATATTGCAGAGTAATGAAAGTTCCCAGTACTAGACTCGTTTAGATTTTGACCGATTACAGATAATGCATGTAATGTGCATCTGAAGGCCGTATCCAGAAAAAATTTTCGGGGAGGGCCCCTTTCGCACATTGACCAAAAACATATTTTGTGTGTTATGAGTCTTTTTCTTGTTGACCCCCCCAACTGCTGTTTCTCGTGTGTGTTTTAATTTTATTTTTGTTGTTAATGGTTTTGACTGACCTTTATTGGAGTTGGGGTATCAAAAGAGAGATACAATGGACTCTTTTAAGTGAGGTAGAATATTCGCAATTTTTGGGGGTCCGGGAGATTCTTCCTCGGGGAAATTTTTGAAAAAAAGTTTTCAAATTCTGCATTTTGAGGCCTTGTATGGGGTAGTTGGGGCTTCAAAACTATGTGGGAAAACAGGCAAACAAAACATTTATAAATGTTCTGCGCATTCATTTGCAAATTAAGATCAATCAAAATATTTTTTTTTTTTTTTTTTTTTTGTAGTTTAACAAACGATTGACATTAAGAGACATTTTTTTGAAAATCAGACAAAAAACGGAAGTTTTGGCAGTGACAATTTTTGATTTTCCTCATTTTTTTAAATGTGAAAATAGGTCAATAGAAATGGACATTCTGAAGTTTTTAGCCCCCCCCCCCCAAAAAAAAAAAAAAAAAAAAAATTTTTTTTTGTTCTCTCAGTAAAAATTCTCAAAATCTGATGTTTCGCAGCTTTTTTTGATAAAACGATTGAAAGACGTATTTCAGTGCTGCGCATCAGTGCAAAAAGCTGAATGTTCACTTCTCATGACCTACTTTCACGTACAAAAATATGAGGAAGATCAAAAAATGCCACTGCCACACCTTGTCTGAATTTCAGAATAATGGCTCTTAATCGACAGAGAGAAAGAACGAGGAAAGAGAAAAGATAAACATTCATCACTTGCTTACATTGATTTTCAGTACAGTTACATAGTAGTTTTTGATCAGTTTCCGAACTCACCGACATAAACAGCACTTAATAGTATAAAATGACCAATAGTATAAAATGCATAAAATCCTTTAAAAGAGACAGTGTAGATATTTTAAAAATTAATAACGAAAGAGTAATGTTGCAGCCATTCAGTTAATTCATAGTTTATTTATTTGACAAAATACAATTGAAGCACTTTTTAAGGAATTCTAAAAAGGTATCTAATGATTTTCAAAGACTTTAGAACATGCCTGCCCCCCCTCCCCCCACCGAAACCCCAAATACTTCGTAATGTAAAACAGAAAAAAGTTTTTTTTTTTTCAAATTCCATGTGCCAAAAAATACCGAGTTGTCTTGCCATCCTCGGATCAGCCCACTATTTTTCTTGACCTCTAGTCCGCAGACAAGGGGGAGTTTCCCATGCAAATGCGGCGTCGGTTGACCCACGAATCTGCCTTTGTTTTTTTATTGAAGAATGTAGAAAAAGACACAATGGTATAATTCTGAAAGCGATTTCAGTGTAGTATAGAGTTATTAAAATTTGGCATTTTTAATAACTTATTCATTAATGGGTGAAGAAAAAATGTTTAATAGTACTAAAAGCAAAAAAAAAACTTATCTCCAAGGGGTGCTCGATAACCTCCCTTGCCCCCCCCCCCTATGGGCGCCTATGCAATGCGTCAAATTTCAAGGAAAAATAATACTCACGAGCTTTACAACACGCTTTTAAAATCAGCCTTATTTGCATGATCTGAGTAGCGCCAGCTGCGCCACACTTGTGCGCGGAGAGCGAAATTTCAACCGATGTCATCTTTCAATTGTATAAACACGCCTACCAAATTTCGATCAAATCTTTCTTGGTGTTGGGATTTTTTTTCTTCCGGCAGTGTATTATTTTAGCACTTCAGCTTGAGTTTATACGTTTTCGTATAGAAAAGATACGTTTTAAATAAAATTTTTAGTTATGCATTTATTAGGAGTATGAATACCCTTCAATTTTCTTTAAGTTAAAAAAACCTTAAAATATACGAAGTTTGGTTTAACGTTGAGAACAATTTAAGTCTAAATTAATTTATAACGCAAAACAAGTGTTATTATTTTTAGCTCTTTTTAGAGAGGTTAGTTCATTTTTTATTTATTGAATAGCTGTAGTAAATTCTTTGTGCAACTGAAATATTTAAATTTTAGGTCTATGGGCGATTCTCTGTAAACTCGTCATTTTTCACACGAAATCTGTCTGGGCACGGTTTTTTGAAATGTTCGTATAATTATAATACTATTGCTCAGAAAATGAATCTATTACTTTGGTTTGAAAGAGGGCCAATTGAAGTTTGTGTTTTTCTGATAAATCATGATAGGGGGTAAGTCCCCAGCCTAGTAGCAACCAGCAAAAACGTGCCAGGTGACTGTGTTTTTGCTCTTTGTTGCGTAATATCTGCAAAACTATTGGAACATAATTAGTTACGAGACTACCTGTAAATTTAGGCACAAATTGTGGACATAATAGCTAATATATTTCATGATTTAACTAATTAACATTAATAAAATCACTTCCCATAGGACTGTTTTCGCAACGACCAAGATTCATACTTTCATGACAAATGTGGCTCTCAAACTAAAAAAAGTGTCGTTCTCAGCTGTTTCCGCAAATTCACACTGATTACTTTAAACTTCATGCCAAAAAACATTTGCAAGATTAAGAGATTTCTTCTATTGCAGCTGAGTGATTCCATACCAACTTACCGAATGGGGGTCGCACGACCGACTCGGATTTTCTTTTAATTTGGCACACATGTTGATCATATAGATTATAGAGGCATGGAAAAGTCCAAATTGTTAGGTTCCTGCTCCACTTATTTTCTGAGATACATGCCCTCAAAGTTTGTCCGCCACGTCAAAATACTAAAAAAGTGATGTTATTTAATCATTTTTTTATAAAAAATCGTACTCATGCAAAATAAAAGTGTTAGATATCTATGGAAACTAGTTACTCCAGGCAGTCAGAAAAAAAATACTAGAATGTTCATCATGAAAATTGCTAAGGTACAGGGCTCTTTGAAGTTGTAATCACAAAAACTCGATTTTGCCGATTTTGCTAAAATTGAGGAATTTATTCCAAAAAAAGGAAGACATAACCAAAGGTTTACTCACTTTCTGGTAGTGTACAGATGTTTACTATAAATGGTTAGACAATGCATAACTTTGATTTCTCACTCCTTCTTGGAAATATATTAGCTTAAAGATAAGCCAAAAGGCAAAAAATGCGTTTTTGGCCATCTTGGGAGCCATTTTTCTCATAAAGGGGGAGCAGAAGAAACTTTATTTTTTTTTTTAAACAAGCTACTGATATGTTAACTATTCACAGGAAAAGAGTTTACTTTTGGTTATTTCTCCCATTAAGAGATATCCTGCTGACAGTATATGCATGTTTTTCGCGACGACCATATGCTTTTGTTCCCCCTCTCATGGACTTAAAATTAATTAAACCAAAAAATAATGATATATTTATTAATAGCTGTATTATCTACCCAATATGTCATGAAGTTTAATTTATTAAATCATTGAACAATAAATTAGATAATTGATGAAAACAAGAAATAGTATTTCTCTGATGCCTGAACATTATGAATTCATAATTATAAAGCACTAAATACTTTCTTGAGAAATTAATTAACATAAAGGAGCTCTAAATATTTATATTATAAGCAATACCCAATCTTGTGATTGGGATACTCCTGTTTTTAATTGAAGAATTTCTTGAATATCACATGAATATCAGGAAAATAAATGAGGTCTTTTCGTTTGATGTAGGATATTTTATGACAAATTTCATTTGATGGGCTACTAACTGAGCATGGTGATAAAGAGCTATTAATTTAAGCATCGAATTCCATTTTACCTTATTAACAGTTAAATATTTAAAAAATAATTAAATAAATAATTTAATATAAAGCCCTGCTTGAAGAATTAAAATTAGTGCAACTAATTTATTCCCATACTGATCTTTCCAAAACTGACATGTGTTGAGCACTGATAAGAACTGACAAGAATAAGTTTACTCATTAAAATACTAGTTCACATATACTATAAAGCGTACATTCTATTTTCTACAAAATAATACTGCAACAAAGAACAAGGGTATAAGGGGGTAGGTACTAAAGAATTTCTTGAAAAATCAATTAAAATAAAGGAGCTTCGAATATTTATCTCATAGGCAATACCCAATCTTGTGATTGGATGTTCCTGATTGATGGCTATAAACAGGAGGATACCCTTGTTCTTTGTTGCAGTATTATTTTGTAGAAAATAGAATGTATGCTTTATAGTATCTGTGAACTAATATTTTAGTGAGTAAACTTTTTCTTGTCAGTTCTTATCAGTGCTCAACGCATGTCAATTTTGTAAAGATCAGTATGGGAATAAATTAGGATGCACTCATTTTAATTCTTCAAGCATGGCTTTATATTAAATTATTTATTTAATTATTTTGTAAATATTTAACTGTTAATAAGGTAAAATGGAATTCGATGCTGAAATAAATAGCTCTTTATCACCATGCTCAGTTAGTAGCCCATCAAATGAAATTTGTCATAAAATATCCTACATCAAACGAAAAGACCTCATTTATTTTCCTGATATTCATGTGATATTCAAGAAATTCTTCAATTAAAAACAGGAGTATCCCAATCACAAGATTGGGTATTGCTTATAATATAAAAATTTAGAGCTCATTTATGTTAATTAATTTCTCAAAGTATTTAGTGCTTTATAATTATGAATGCATAATGCTCAGGCATCAGAGAAATACTATTTCGTGTTTTCATCAATTATCTAATTTATTGTTCAATGATTTAATAAATTAAATTTCATGACATATTGGGTAGATAATACAGCTATTAATAAATATATCATTATTTTTTGGTTTAATTAATTTTAAGTCCATGAGAGGGGGAACAAAAACATATGGTCGTCGCGAAAAACATGCATATAC